>VCRD01002539.1:25302-36593 GCA_006783055.1 Trinorchestia longiramus | reverse complement strand
CTTGAGTCCTCGTGTCCAATATATTGGACAGATGATTTCGGACTGCCCTTTGGAATTTCAACGGAAGTTTCAGTTTATTTGTACTTTATATGACCTGGCAACTAATATTAATAAACTGTTTGAAAGGAATTTGAAGTATTTTTCCTCCGTGGCTGAAGGGGTTAACATACGAATGGTCTTTGGTTCATATTTCTGCCCATGGAAATCTGAACCAAAAAACATTCGTACGTTGGGCGGAAAACTGAACCAAATGACCATTCGTATGTTTTAATAATTCGTAAGTGAGGACATTCGTATGTTGAGGTACCATTGTATTGAAATGACATTGTAACTCAGCCAGCAAAACAATAGCAGCCTGAATGTTGTCTGAGTGTGAAACTTACTAATTGCTCAACTTTTGGCGCAGCTTTCAATATGCCTTCCAAAGATGTTGAAACGAACGCCAACCACGCTCTACATACACCGAAAATAAATCTAATATATTTCACATGATTCTACTTTGAAGATCCACGTTGTGCAAATTGAGCTCAGAAGTTTAATGTCTGAACATTATTGTAACAATTAGGTAACAAGCTACGTTTAGACGAATAATTCAAACACACCATCGATGATATGAAACCATTAAACAATATTGTTTAGTTGCAGACATTAATTTTCTACAGTTATCTCGTAATTATGTCGAACGTCTACTATTTACTTAATTTTTTTTGAGTGAACAAATTTCAAAATAACTTTTTCAAAACGTTCTAATGAAGCTTCAGCTATTAGTTGATATAAAGCGTCACATGTTTTATGTATATTTACTTCGAACATTTTCTGCGTAAGATGCGGGTCTAGCTGTCATTTCTCCAGAGCGAATATTTAATCGCCCATGAATATTTCAATTTTCTGTTATCGTTTGTGGCACGTAGAATTTTCACGTGGGCAGCGGCTACATGATTACACTATTTCCGCTCGTAGGCTTCAAGGTATGAAGCTCTTTTTCATAAAGCTTTTTGCTTCATTGTAATGTTGATATTGTTCATTGCTTCGTTGTAGTGTTGATATTGTTCACTGCTTCATTATTGTGTTGATATTGTTCACTGCTTCATTATTGTGTTGATATTGTTCACTGCTTCATTATTGTGTTGATATTGTTCACTGCTTCATTGTTGTGTTGATATTGTTCACTGCTTCATTGTTGTGTTGATATTGTTCATTGCTTCATTGTTGTGTTGATATTGTCCATTGCTTCATTGTTGTGTTGATATTTTTTATTGCTTCATTGTTGTGTTGATATTTTTTATTGCTTCATTGTTGTGTTGATATTTTTTATTGCTTCATTGTTGTGTTGATATTTTTTATTGCTTCATTGTTGTGTCGATATTTTTTATGGCTTCATTGTTGTGTTGGTATTTTTCATTGCTTCATTGTTGTGTTGATACTTTTATTGCTTCATTGTTGTGTTGATATTTTTCATTGCTTCATTGTTGTGTCGATATTTTTCATTGCTTCATTGTTGTGTTAATATTTTTCATTGCTTCATTGTTGTGTTGATATTTTTCATTGCTTCATTGTTGTGTTGATATTTTTCATTGCTTCATACTTATGTTGATATTTTTCATTGCTTCATTGTTGTGTTGATATTTTTTATTTTTTTATTGTTGTGTTCATTGCTTGTTGATTATGTGATGGGAGAAGAGATGGACTATCTTTGGCTAGGCAGAGCGACAGGAAAAAAGTTCTCGAAGTTCTTCACTAGTTCATAAAAAAGAGGAATTAAATTCTTGAAAGCGTTGAACAAAAGTGACTGTGATTAACAACCAACAATTAAAAAATATTAGAAGTAAAAGTTAATAAATGAACTTACAATATTCACTACGATCATACATAGATTTAGATAACTCTCTACATAGGAGGAAGTTGTTTGAACGATACGGACAATTTGCCATGCGAATCGCTTATACTTGGCTTTCCAACCATGAATTAAAGTCTGCCGTAATAATTGCATTGCAAAAGAGAAAGTCATTATTTTTCAGATAAGAATCTGGAGGGCGGCTGTAGGGACAGCGGCTGGGTGCTACGCATGGCTGGTGAGCCAAGACGGACGCCAGCTTTAGGGTCGTAGACAATTGTCTATCATCTGGTGCTGCCAGCAAACCGGTCTCCTTTGATTCTTTTAATTCCAGAGTAATAAAGTAATGAATAATATTTTGGTTAGTTTAAACCTCTTGATAGCCTATTTTAGCAGCGTCACATAATATAAATAAATTACTGAAAATCGTCGTTCGTTAAAATGAACTTTGTGACACACTCCTCTATCGCGAAGTTTTTCTGAGAATTTTTCACCAAAGGACGGAGCTTAGATGTGAATTACATCGCAGGGAAGCCCTCTACACTTTTGTTCCCCGAGTGAATTGTTGTAACCAACAGAAAAAACACTCGCTTTTGAGTGTGTTTTCCCCGCGCAAAGCGATATTACAGGTGCCAGAAGGTCTACTGAGGCAGAGAAAACACGTACCATTCATCGTCTTTCATGATAGGCACAGGCTGTCGTCATCGACAAAGGTTAGGTGAATAGAAAAACAAGAGTTTGGAGAGCGAAAAAACACGAGAAAGAATAAAATAGAAGGCCAAGAAGTAAATTCACGTGCATAAAACAAGTGACTATTTTTGTGGTGAAACACCGAGTTGATTGTATTGTGGATTATAGATAAAAATATTGAAATATGCTAAAAGAGGTTACGTATGCAATACGGTCTCATCGCTGTAAATAAGAACCCCGAAAATTGAGTAATAATTACTATAGGGCAATGAAAATAAAAAACATAAATTTGTAATCAATTGAAAGAAGGATTACTCTTTAGTGTTGTCTCCTTCACATAAATTCCTGAACAAGTCTGTTCTATGGATTTGTAAGCTCCCTTGCAATATATCCAGCAACAGCCTCACTTCTCAGAGATTTCCCTGATGAAAACTAAGCGAATTTTTTATAGTGTTCTGCCAGAGTCGTGCAAGAAAGTCTAAATCACGGAAAAGCGGTAAGAAGCTTATGGTTTCTTCGTAATTTTTGTGCAGCCTAGAACAACTGAACATTCATTGTCTGTATACAAGCCGATTGTGCTCAAAGGGTTAACAAAATGGAGACATTTGTCAAATATGCAGCAGATTTATCCCGCAGAATAATTGTTTTACTAGGACCTGAGACAAGGTAATGATTTACCTATAGCTTATAAAGATAATCTTCTTCTAACTAGGTGTTGGTTATCTTAGCAAGTTTCACATTCGTCGGCTCTCAATTTAATCCAATGCTTTTGAATCAAGTTATTTTGTATTTCCTCATAAAAATGTATTGCTTTAGAGTTCAGAACCGCTTCTATCAGTGTCATGATCTTTTAATGATCGAATTTCACATATGCTTCGACAATAATGATTCAAGTTTCTTGCATTTGGAACAATGATCAAAGATTTTATAGGACTAAGCTCTGAACAGAAGTTGAGATCTGTAAAAATATGCAGCGTAAACAGGAAACACAGGGTTCATCATCTCAGGACACTACAACTGTGCAGTAAAATGTACTCTTCCTTTACAGTCCGAGCAGAAGCCGCAGTAATTACTTACAACAAAAGTTCACAATCTTCTTTTGTCGCGTACCATCGCTCAAAATTAGCATGAACACTACTCACCTTCGGTCTGAAGTTGAATAGAAATTAAATTTCTATACATAGAAACAGTGTAATACTTCTATTCGTAAAGGTTTAAAGAAGCCTTTGAACAGAAATAGGGAGTCCATATCGGTGAATCGAAGAGAAAAATGGGTACATGAGTTTAAATACTGCCACACATTAATACTAGGCTAATGTAAAAATGGATTAACATGAAATGAAATCGCAAAAACGGAAATTCATGTCTTTTAGAAAAAGTCTACCTTTAGATCTAATTACGTTTGTACACGTCAGTTTCTTCTCTGCTTCTTTTTATTAAACACACGTCAAATTGTATAGACCTATCGCACAGTGCTTTGTAGTTCTTGTTAAAAATTTATTCTCGAAAATGCAACCGTATTTTGCCGTTTAGAAACAGAAGTTTTTCATGAGCCCATTGCCTTCCTTTACCATTTGACATGCCACGGAGTCAGACAAGCGTTCATTCGAATCGGCGATGCTACCTGTTAACGCAGCTGATAATTTTGAACTCTGAAGTGAGGATATCAATGTCAGTACTCACAGATTGTCATCAAAGAATGCAGAAAAGTGAGAACTTCTTTCCGTCATATACAATCGCATCAGCGATCGTCACGCTATCGGGATGCTTGTCTAATACGCTTTCGAAAGTCCGCACGACTGAGTGGCAGACGTAATTACCACGACGTTACGGATGCTCTTTGGTGAATTCGTTCTGAAAATATTCGCCAATTATGATCGTGGTATTGAGACGTGTTTATTGAGACGTCCATTTGTTTGCAATGAGCGGGCAACGGACATGATGAGTTTCTTTTGTTCTTTGAATGAGTGAAGGAATGTTTTGTTAACGTATTATAAACTTCACATGTATAATCCCGCGCGTTAAATAGTTCTAAAAATTGCCCTAAGTGAATGAAACTAAAACTTGGAAAGTAAGTTTTCTAATTGATTTGTTTGAATTTTGACTCATTGAATTTTCAACCCCCGTGTGAAATTTTCTCATAATAAAATAATTTTCCAATGTTATAGTGCAATCAAATTTTGCTTCCTGCTTTCTATGAATTACAGCTCGTGAAACAAGGTTTTGAAGCCTTCAATAGCTCACAAATTAAAAAAAAACAGGTTTGAACAACAAGAATGTGTGAATTAGCAAACTTGCCTCGATCTTTCAAAATAACTATGAAAATCTAATTCCAGTATGAATCCAGTTCCAGAAATAATAATTTAATTATTTAAGGTAACAAATTTGAAACACAAGAATGCGTAAATTAACAAACTCTCCTTGACCTTTGAAAGAAACAATCAAAATGTAACTCATTTCAAACGGAAGATTTGTATCCATAAAACCGAGCGCAAAAATTTCCATGAATAAAAGTTACACTTTGTATTCAGTGAATGTTTAACTCAAACATGCTCATGAATTCTATATGTAATGATGAATTTCAGCTCTATTTATAGAATGCTGCTCTTCCCCATGTAAATATATCGCTACATTGGAAGAAAATAGTACACAGTAATTATACTCTTGAAATGTGAAAATAGATTGAATTTCTATTGCCTTCGAAATGCACCAGACTCTACTTAGAAAATCTCTTAACTAGAATATTCATATGAACTGAAATGACTCCCTCCCGATCACCGGAGAACTTCCAGTAGCTCTGGAGCACAATGAGTGAAACTAAGGGTCATACGCTAGCAGGAGAAAGGATATACGTACCCCGTGCCAGAGATACGGATAATAAATACTAGGTTCATTCGATAACTCTTCTACGGCGACTAGAAGGCATTTGTTGACAGATGTAGAAATGCAGATGCTACAGAAGAAAATGACAATGTTTAAGTGTTTACGAAAAAAATCTCCCTCACAGTATAATGTACCCGACATTGTAGTATCGTAATTATTTGTTGCAACAAATTCTAGACACTGACGTTCGCTCATTCCCGTCTAGAAGTTAATTAAGATGTGGCCAAAGCTGCCAAATCATTCACAGAGATCAAAGGGCAAGACTAACTTTCAAATGTTCTTAGAACTCGCAAAAAACTGCCGAGAGTAGCTGTTATGTGATGAGTTAATTTTTTTAAAGCTAACGTTGCTGCAATTTAAAACCTTTTCTATTTTTAGCAAAATCATTTTTCCAAATTTACCCAAGTAATCATAGTTTTTAAAATAGGTCTCATTCTGGAAAACTTATCAATTGGCAGTATCGTTCTACGATGATAGAAGTTCGTGTTCAGAGTAAGTTGAACATAATTAATGCCTAGAAATTTATAAAAAGAACTGCTTAGCAGGACAGAAATATTCTGGCATACCAAATAATTTGTTAACTGCTATTTCCACCATCACAAGGCAGCATTCGAAAGCTATTTCTTGCGGTAGAAGTGCGAGCACATGAAATGATTTGAAAGCGGTGAGGTCCAGACATGGAAGAGGGCCCAAGGATTGATGCAGGCATACGACCACAAATGAGTGCAGACCTATAATGCTATAAATCGCAATCCAAATCGTTGAGTTATGGGCGAGTAAATAATGGGCGTGCCATCAGGAAACTGTAGTTCTGTCGCAGGGCTACAACAACACAAGACAATCGAGAATAATTGAATCCGTATAGGCCAGCGTTCATCCGCCCAAGAACCTTATTGATCAATAATTCGGAGACTGGTTTGTCTACACACGGCCTGGTCTTCTGACATCCACGTTCAATCAGGTATTTGCAGTTTGCCTAGGTAGCAATAACACTAAGCCCTCTCCTCAAAATAAGTCGTGAGTGTAGTAGAAAAGTGGTATCCTTAAATTAAATAAACAATAGCAATCCAAATCACGAACCATTTTATTCTAGTATCTATGTACGTAGCGATGTCTTCTGACAGGTAAACGTGCCATGTTTAGTAAGAAATATCTTCACAAGTAACATTGAAGTTATAAATAGGAGTCGAGTTGCCTAGTAATGGACTTGTTCCGTCTTCATGCTCGAAACTTTCTGTTATTTGCAACTTACTCTTAACATGCAATGCGAACTTACGACAGCACAAGCTGTGATAAACTCGGACATCCCACAGCAGGTAGTCCAGTAGTTTCAAAACAGCCACCGCAATATTTTAGAGTAGTTTCACTTATAATATTTGATAACATCAACGAGCGTGCTTCATATTTTGGGCCGAGCTTAGTGTGCTGGTAACTCATTATACAGTTGGTCTGGCAAGCTAGCAAAAAAATAGAAGAACTTCGGTAATGCTTGCCACTTCAACTAAGCGTTTGAAGGGCAGTGAAGCATAACAGTAGCAACCATGAGACACTTAAGACCGTATTCTGGGCTTCTCCAGAGATTGAGCAAAGTGTCGAAGGTAGGTCACGGAGTAATTGTTTTGTGAAACTGGAAGTTAAGAAACACTGCGGTAGTTGACAAATTACTATAGGAGTAAAATTATCGTTGCATTACAGCCCTTGGTGTTAGTGACTGCAACTGAGCCGCCACCACAGACGCTGTAGCGGTGGAGGCCAAAACGCTTTACAAGAAGCGCCAGGCAGATGCAGCGGCAGCAGATGCAGCAGCTGCGGCGCATAGGCTACTTTCACCGCCTCTCCAGCTCACTCGTATGAACACAAACCCCGGCTAAAAAAATACCAGATAAATTTATTCCAGCTCACCGAGGAAAACACTATGCCCCTTTTAATTGAAGCTTTTATAACATTGTAACAGCGTTGACGAACAAAATAAAGGTGTCAGTGACAATGTGTGTGAAAGGTAATGTTTTTAGTGTCATTTTTATCCGCGTGAAAACACAATTACGTTTGTTTCAGATGATTGCAAAAATACTTCAATATATCAGAATTTGGAGCTTCACCTCGAGAAAATTCGCCACAACTGTAGGATAAAAGGTAGTCAGAACTCGCTGCTCAACTGAATTCTCGAAGATGAGCAATTCTTTCTGACAAAAAATACAATACAACGTAATATGAGAATCCTTACAAAATGTTCTGAAATGAAAGAACTCTGATGAAATGCAAATTTCTGAATTATTTCACAAAAAATAAAAATTACGAAAATTGTGAGCCAAATGAAATAATTGCTGATGAAAAACTTTCTTATCCTGAATATTTGAGCCACGCACATGCTTAAAGCTGTTAACACTACAAGTAATATGTGTTGCAGGATGATTTTGTAGTGTGTTGTTTTTTTCAGCTGTTAAGTAGTCAAGTCTCCACTGCGGTAAACGGTCCAAAACAGACGCCCAAAAAACAAGATTGTTTTCTGTCTTCCAGTTCGCACAACTTATTTTTCAGTGTTCAAAATTCATGTAATTATACATTTCTTAAAATGAATCTAGCCTACTCATTAGAAAGGTCATAGCTTAGTTTTAGAAAACTTTTATGAATGCTTGTGCAGGAAATGACAAAATGCTTTCGCAAGTCGTTCAAGACAGGTGGGCTGGACGCTTCCAACACCAACGAGAGAAATTTACGGTAACTATATTCATGTTCAGAGACCGGAGAACGATGTAGTCTTCCAGCCTTGCATATTTTTTAAAAAACCACTTCATTATTCGTTTATTCTGCACTCAGCTTACGACAGCGCAGCTCGCGAAGCCTGACTTTCAGCGTTGCATTTTATATCACGAGAAGAGCTAATATTAGGACAACACGCCACGTAAATATTTTTCTACTCAAGCTTGGATGTCGCTATGCGAAAGCCTCATTGAGGGAAATGCGATAATTCATAAGTAATGCCACTTTTTCTCAGTATTATAAAGAATCAGTGACTCTTGGGGAGGTGTGCCGCAGGGAATTTTTCGTTATCGGATCTTCATGGAAACTGTATGTACACCTCACCGGTAGGTAAAATACAGTAACTAATCTGAAAAAGAGTATGCTCGTAGTTTTCCTTTTTCAGTATACTACGAGAACGTTAGTTCTTTGATGTTATTCTTGAGCATTCACCAACAGAACAAGAGCACAATCTTTATGTGTTTATAATTCTATATAGTGAAGAACTCAAAGCGATGTCTACGCTGACAAGTTAGGATATAGCTCAGCGCTAGGCTGAACCTCTTTTATTAAGAAAAAACCCTTTATAAATCTAAGCATGACGAATGAGTTTCGCATTTCGATCTTCAACTCTGTGAGACGTCTTAAAATGTATATATTAACATCATTTCGAAATAGTTTCTCTAAGATCGAAAGTAATTTTAAAGTTATTGGCACTGAATAAAACTCAGCTAAAATTTGTACGATCATTTTTACTAGTTCGTCTGCATTGTTACAAGATTTTGAAACACACGTTGCTTTCAGCAAACTCAACCTGGCGGGGAGCTGAAGCTCGGGAATAAAATCAATTTTCATATCAGAGATATATGGGGAAAAGTCTATTTTATTTTTTTCTGTTGTTCTATTTTACCTTTCATTGCCGCTCGATCAAGTTATCGTTAGCAGACTTCGTATTGTGCATCGTATTTTCTTCACAAATGTAATAGGAATATTATTCTTTTCCATCACTTCAACTTTTCAACAGCCAGCGTCAAAAAGAAATAGAATTTCTCTCAGAAGATTTGACAAAAAATTATCTCGTGTCATTACAGGAATTCAGAACAATGGGAAATGAGTACTTTTAAATTTCTGAACTGAGAAAGTGATATGAGGACGCAATTCTTAATTTCGAGAGTCAGTTACTTTTAGGGTCTTCTGAATCACTCTGAGGTTTCGAGGTACAAAGATGCACGAGTACACTTGTTCATCGCTACAGTGCCGTGAATAAATCTTTCAATGATAATTTGAGAACCAACTCATATTGATTTCAAGGTGGTAGCAATACATCCAAAATGTTTTGAGAAAATGACGCCAATTTCGATTTGTGTTCCAACAATTTTGTCCTCTCCACACACATATTATGTATACACGACACGATATATACATATACACGACATACACCCCATTATATGTATAATTTACATATATATCATACTTATACCTCGCACCAAATAGGTTCGACGTGAGAACTTCATGGCAGTAGTCAAAGAGCTGACGAAGGAAAACTCTAACGCTCGCACATAGTAGTTCGTGCTCTAAGCTTTAAAGCATGAGGTGTACAGTACTATCCGAGGGACGGATTGTAATTGGTAGATTTTCTGTCTGAACAACCATGTCTGTAATTGACTACCCTCTCAGGCGGAAATGAACTTACAACATGGACTTAGGCCAAAGGTGTTAGAATCCAGTGCATTACAAATGCTGGTCATTAATTTTCTTTATAATATTGTAGTGTAAAGCAGTAGAGGACAGTGCTCAGCTTGTTAATGTATCACTCAAAATATTCTAATTATCATAACTATTGTATCATATCATACGTTCGATACAGTTAATTCGTTAATTTTAACAGTTTCTTTATCGTTAACAATAATTTATCAGCCCTTCCGGCACGTGTACGAATGTAACAGGCGAGGGCTAGAAATAAAAAGAGCAACTAGAAACTGCTCATGCATTAGTATAAACAGATTCATTCACGTGAGACTGTAATAAAAACAAGAATGACCATATTCGTTGCTTCGGCCATTGTTGAAATAAATTGAACCTAAATTCAAAGACAAGAAGACCAGTCCTCCTAGCATGCCATACAAAAGAGCGATGCGAGCAGGTCGCTGCCGTGTTAAGATTTGTTTCGATGTGTGGTCTGCATCCGGAGCAATGGAGATCTGTTCCTGTTTCGGTCGGCGAGCCGGCCAGTGGTCACAGAAAACTGGCCACAGCAATGAATGAGCGAGCGCCTCCGGCCTATGAGAGAATGGCGGCTAGAGCAGTTGCGGCACAGGCGGTCTCAGCTGCAAATTAGCCAGACTTGCCTCCTCTGCAGTTAGTCTGCGGCACAGGCAGACTCTGCTGCAAATTAGCAGGCTTGCCTCCTCTGTAGTTAGTCTGCGGCACAGGCAGACTCTGCTGCAAATTAGCCAGACTTGCCTCCTTTGCAGTTAGTCTGCGGCACAGGCAGACTCTGCTACAAATTAGCCAGACTTGCCTCTTCTAATGTTACTCAAGTAAAATTAAGACCTGCATTCTTCTTGTCGGCTCAGAGCATTAGAAGACGAATTTGAAGCTTCGAATGTTAACGCATTCATAAGAATGATTTCGTTTTATTCATAAAATGCATGGTAGACGATTTATCTGAAAAGAAGTTTGTTAGGATTTCACATTTTGACTTTGATTTGGTGGATATTTGGCATGATATAGAAATCCATTACTACACCATCAATGTTATTCCATTTGAGTTTTTAACGTAATCACTCATTGTATGATAATCCTACATATCAAGACGAATTGCCTAATTTTCTATTTAAAAAAATTAGTTTGTATGTAATTCAGACCAACTGAAATGAAAATAAAATACATTTTTCCTATCCCTAAGAAATTGAATTTTATGCATCTGAAATAGTTTTTATTTAGATCTTTTTGTTGGAGGAAGAAAACGTTATTAGTAATAAGTTAACAAATCAATACGTAATTTTCTTTTAGATGTAATGCCAATTATCTACCAAATTTTACTTCAGTAATCGCAGTTACATCATCATTATCATCATCATCATCATCATCATCATCATCATCATCATCATCATCATCATCATCATCATCATCATAACTTATT
>VCRD01002539.1:9157-21102 GCA_006783055.1 Trinorchestia longiramus | reverse complement strand
ATTGAGAGAAGAGTCGCACGAACTTCGCATTCTACACGGAAAGTTCATGTTCCGGTGATTAAATTTAGGATTAGAGAGTAGTTTGTGTCAGGCCCGTCGATGCAGCTAGCAAATCCCACTCTAACATAGAAGGATATGTTCATTAGGCTTCTTTAGGAGGTACTCAATGAAGAGTGTCAGGAGGAATTACTTGCTCATTCGCGAGCAAATATCGGAAGGTTTTACCGGAGTGTAATGAAAGACTATGAATTTATGGACCCATAGTATACTTCGAAGTTACTTGTTCGATGTTAAAACTTCTACGAGCTAGAAGTCAGGCCTAAAGTAATCCCTTGAAGAAATTTGCAAGTTTACAGTAATATAAATGCCCTGATGGTGGAAGAAGTTAGAGAAAAACTAACGAGAATATTGATTCACAAAACTGAAATTTTTCTGAAAATGCTGTTTACTTGTGAAAAAAGCTTTATTGAATATTTCCAAAGAACTTACTCAACACAGCTCGACACACAGCTTAACTTCGTTTTGGAAAATGTGTATTTTCACATCACCCCTACAATGTACAGAATGGAAATTAGTTTTTGTCATGAACACAGAAGCTAAGTTTACTAATTTTCAGGCTGTCGTGACATGTTTGAGAAATTGCAGTGAAGTCAAAAAACTGTTAGAGATTAGATGTCCACAAAACACTTCGAGTTAATAACAAACTTCTTGCTCTCCCGACAGAGATTGCCTCTCGTTCATCAAACACACATCGCCTACATCCTTTCTCCTAGCATCCAGCATCGTACATCAACTCTTAGAGACACGACTACGGGAAAATTATTCAGATTTACGGTTATAAACAATGTTCCTAACATCTCTGGACCAATCCCAATGTTATGACCCGACATCATATACACCAGTCAAATGTTTGCTAAGAAACAAACGGAACCGAAAGTAAAAATGTCGATGTCTCATGTAGCGACTTGAAACTTCTATCTACTACAAGTTAAGTGTGGTGTTTGACCATTCACGAAAAAAGCCTTGCTTACTTTACGTTCATACTCCTATTTTTGACTTGCCCACAGAATACAGTCTAGTTAAATAAATTAGCTACCAGCTACCAGTTTCAAACACAATGGTTGAATTATAGTTGAGAATAATTTTGATGAGTTGAGATAACTGCAGGCACTTTTAACGTTTGATAATTTTCAATCCTTATTAGCAAAAATTTAGGTATTACATGTCACCCATATAGTTCGGAAAACCACGAATTTAGATTGGTTAGAATTGATCGCAATATTTTATAAATCAGGAAACATTGTCACTATCATCGAATTGACATACCAATTTACGAAGTATTTCATTGTTACCCATTTGTTCTCAAGTGATTTTGCCTAACCCTGCTTACTTTCTTCTCCCTAATGACACACTTGTACCACCCTCCCTTCCCATCGTGTTTGGACCTCTTTTTACTGTGCGTTTTTACCTTATCATAAATTTAAGCACCAAAATAAACTACAATAAATTTAAGGACATTTACAAACTTTACTGGTACTTTTATCACGGATTAGCTATAGATATCCAGATTCTGAAAATAATAGCCATAAACAGAGCTCGATAATATTAGGTTAAAATCTTTGTCAATTATTATTGGAATCTGAAGACTTTCCTAATTATCGTTCAAAAGTATGAGAATCAAACACCTTGATTCTAATAAAACCAAATAATTGACACTACAAGAACACTATATGTAAGTCATTACCAAAGCCTCACCTCTCGTACGCCAAATTTTGAACAATTAATAAAAAATACATGTCTAAGCAACAGTTTTCTTTGCATAAAAGCTTTGAATACGTATACGATATTTTTCTTACACGAGGTCATGAAATATAGTATATTTAATTTATTTAATCGACCAGGAAAAACTCTAGTGTACTAGTTTCTCTCAACTAATTTTTTTAAGAACTCGGCATATTTTCAATGGTATGCCCTATGCATTAGTGAAATAATATGTACCTCTCTTGAGTTAAGAGTTTCTAGTCTCCCAGTGTGCAGCAGGAGGCCTCTACTCAACATGGACTCAAGAGCTGGTCGGGTCTAAATTGCCGCTGCAGGGGAGGAATACGTACACAATGGCAGCCGAACAACCATTAGAACTAAAACGAGTAGAGCGCGCGAAGAAGTTGTGTTTTTCCCCACCCAAATTTTATGAGAGTCTTAAGCCTAGAAGCCGAGCACGGGTCTTCCTTTCTCCAAATCATAGCTTAGGAAAATGTCCAAATAGTCTACCAAAGTTTAGTCGCTCAACATTCTCAGATGTCTGTTGACTTCTACTGCCTTCAAAAAACAACATTAATTGGATCTATGTACTTTCCTTCTCATAAACGATGTACCAAAACTTTTTAATGTTCAATCCAGTCAATCCTACTCTAAAATATTGGTTTAATAATTTAATTTACAATAGATACCAACGATGGATCATGATTGTGAATGTTAGAAAATTATTCACTAATTTTAAATTTCAGATTTAATTTGATGTGTCTTACTAGACTATAGTCATCATGATTCAAGTCGTTAACTGTAAAATCCGCTTATAAGTTATACTAATATTTAATAAAAATTACGTTATTTTGTGTGCAGAGCTTATTCCGATAAAGAAGTCTTATTTATTGTAACAATTCTTAATATCGGTTCTATTTTTCATACAATAGAGCATTTATAAAAAAGTTCAATAAAATGTTAAAAATATGTATTTTGCTTGCCAAAATTTAATGCTTAAAACAATGAATTCTTAGATAAAGGAGCAAAAGTAACGGGCTCACGAACAATTGAAAAATGTGTCTTCCCAAACATTTTTTCTTATAATCCAGTGCAACTTGAGTTTGGTCTCGTCAAGAAGCCGCTCCTTCTTCTAATTCAGACAACTCTGATCCATCAAGTAAATCTATATCCAACCTTCACGTACGTCTCTTGATTCAAACAAATATCGTTGCCTACCGCGAAATAAAGGGTCATGCACACAAAAAAAGGTTTCTGCATGTTAGAACTGCATTTATCCGAACCTTTGCTCTTCAACAAAGTACTGGCGGTCGTGGTCGTCAGGGTGATTTCAACGAAGGTTAGGTAGTTATCTCAGCACGACAGAGGGTGGTCAGACCCCGGGGAGTCTCTTTAAACAGGCTCGTCCTCCACGTAAATGCATTTTATACTAAAGAATGAATCGTGTTTTGGAGACCGAGAACGCAGACAGTCGGTACTCATCCTTTGAATAATAAAACAACCAATGCAGAAATTATACTACCTAGACAATTATTCCTGTGCTTCTGGAGAAGTAGTTGTCTCAGTTTTTCTTGAAGAATTCAAAAGGGGGTTTAGGCTGAAAGTATTAACGGTTTTCCACAAATTAGTGACAAAATATCAATGAAAAAGCGATAAGCACGTCATTTTTACGGAAAGACGGTGGACTAATCAATCGAAGGCTGTATTATCTAAGCTAATATGACAGCTCCCAGTTTAATGTTTTTCTAATGATGGAAGGAGAAAGGAAACTACCGTTGCACGTGTGACTCATTAACCCATGTCAGATTGGAGTGCACGTTTTAGCAACATCTTTATGTCAGATGAATGAGAGTCAATTATGTACGGGTTTACATCCATCTTTTCTGGAGTGGACTCCCTACGTATAATATCTTTTTGTATGCGGGTGACGACATGGTTGTTGGTAGAAGGCGAGGATGCTGCAATGCTTTCCGAGCCCATCCCTAGTCTTAAATTTTGTTGTCCATAATTCTCACTTTTCCTTGTTATTTATGGTCTCAATTCATGATTATATCTCCAACCAAAAAATAGCTTAAAAGGTTCAGTCTAATAACAATGCCAGCATGAGAAAGGCTTGGAAAGTGCTTGGAATGATTTTTAACATTACAGATTCTTGAGTGAAAGTGGGAAAGCTATCAATCGTACGGTACCTTAAAACTGATTTAGTCACATGATAACATAAAGATCTGGACACATGCATGCGATAAATTTGAGTAAGAATGTATTTATTAGGCTGCCCATCAGCAGCAATGCAAAGTTCAGAGAGTTGAAGGAGGAATAAGCACAAAATATGAGTGCTTACTCGATATTTATGAGGAGCTCGTTCACATTACATTTTTTCTAAGAGGAAACAAATTTCTTATTTTTACTGTCATAAGATTTCAAAACACGTTCAATAAATGAACATGGAAGGATGCATAAGAAAGAATGTTTAAATTTAGAAAGACATGAAATGGATGACAATTCCCGAAGGAATATTTCAAGGATTATTCTTGTTGTACAAACAAAGTAAATATGTAATTGAGATAGAAATTTTTATAGGTACCTTGTGTTATTTACGCCAATATTCAACAGTAAGGACCACTTTAGCCAGCTCAAAATAGTCCTTTATTTGTTTTATTACTCCCTAATAACACGAAATATCATACCTCAAACTAAAATGAAGACTTTTTTCAACTTTTTGGAAAACTTGTTCATCATCCAGGATTTAAGTATGAACGCAGTCACTTTTTTGTAATACAGGATGTCCATGAAATCTCTTTACAATTATTACAATAATGGTTGATGGGATATCTTAATCAGATTTATTTTTTGTACTTAGTGGTTACCAAAGTTTTTTATCACATTGCAGTAGTAGATATCTGGAATCCTGTTGATAAAAAAGGCGAAGACACTGTTGAATGAACCCCTAAAAAAAATGGCTAATCCTAAAAAGAATCCACAATGAGTGTTGTGGTTTATTGAAACAAAATTGGATACGCAGATCCTGCGAAACTTCAGAACCAAGTATGAAAGAGTCACGTCAGTCAAAGCGTGTATGACAAGAAATTTATAGAAACAGAAAGAATGTTGGATAGAGAGGAGTGGGCGATCAACAACATCTAAGGAAAGGATCGTCAGCGTTAAACAAACTTCTGCTCGTCCTTCCCAAGTTCATCTGTACTGCTGCCAGTCAGAGCTACCCCGCTCAACAGTGCACAAGGTTCTACACAAGAAGTTGCGATTGCACGTTGACAAAGTGAAACTCTTACGGGTACTCGAGCCAAATGATAAACCAAGGGGAAAAGAGTCCGCAATTAGCATGCTGGAACGAATTTTTGCGGATGAAACATTACAAGAACAAAGAAAAAAACACAAGAGGGAACAAAGAAAAAAACACAAGAGGAAAAAAAGATGCAAGACATTAATGACCTAAATCAAAAGATTGCTGATGTCATTGCCACCATTGACAAGGTTATGCTCCAGCAAATATTGAAAAAATCGACTACCGTCTTGAGTTGCCCATTTTGAAGTGGACTAAATGAGAAAAAATTTTGATCTCTAATTTTCGTTTTAGAATAACTTTCACACTTTAAGCTTTTCATTTGTCTCTGTAATAAAAAATACAAACGAACACAAACTAATACAGACGTATTTACGATTTTTTTCGCCAAAATCAAGACGAAACTGTTGTTTACGGTAACTACTGGACATTCCACATTTTTGCTTCAACTTGAGGAAATTTACAGAACAAGCCAGGCATTCAGTACTTGGAAATACAGGCAGTAAAAAAGGAACTCTGTGTTACGTTGAATGAAAAGGAGCCAGTAAATTTCTCGTGCCGTAATTATCAGCTTTGTGCAAAAGTAACTTCCGATTTCTGAAAATAACGTTTTAGATACTATTTATTTAGTTGTTTTTCCTTATAGTTTAAAAATGCTGCAAAGAGCAATTTATGATTTTCCTTTAAAATAAAAAACCGTCCTGTAAGCCGTTAGGCTTTTTTACAGGTGATAAAAAGTGGATCCTTTACCATTACGCTGAACGCCGCCGGCCGTGGATCAGTAGAGGAGGAAGATCGGTTCAACAACCGAGCGGAGAACTTCATACAAAGAAGATTACGTCGAGTGGATAGTGGGATATTTAAAAATGGTCTATTACGTATTGTTAAACAGAAATCAAACACTGCTAATCTGTACTACGTCGTTTGCAAGCAGCTTGAAATCAATAGTGACCTTCCTTAGTAAACAGAAAGGATATCATTCATAAAAATAATGCTCGTCCTCGCACAGTTTGACTGACCCAAATTTTCTAGGATGAGCTTGGTTGGAAAATATTACCTAATCCACCATATTCTCGTGACCTTACTCCTGATAATCACTTGTTTCAGGGACCATAGTAAAGAACTATTTGAATTGTTTTAGGCTGACATCATGAGCAGAGGGTAAAAATAAGTTAAGATCATACTTTGTCTCAAGCCCTAAGTAATTATAAGCTTCTCGATAGGTAAAATATTTGAAAAAGTAAAAGAGGTTATGTCAGCAAATAAATATTCTCATAACAATGAACTTTTCCATTTTTAATATAGACCTTGAAATCAAACATTACTTCTGCATCAACCTCATAATAAATGTGAAACGAAATGCTCCAAAGAGCAACTTCTCAAATGAAACCCTTAAAGTAACAAACAAATGCAGCTATATTAAATCTAGCCCACCCATCAAGAAATAGAATTGCCCTGTCATGTATCACGATGATGAGAAATAACTGTAAAAAATTTCCTGAAAATATTCTGTCAGAAAAATAATTCTATCCACTGTGCACGCATTAACCTGCAGGTATTCACACTTATTTTTAATCTAATACATTTTTATTTTCAAACTAATGACAGACAAGTATTTATTATTCTTCGCTAATGGAACAGGTGAGCCACAGCGCGATACTGATGGATTGCTGGAAATTAAACGTCAATCAAAGCAATTTGAGTTAACCACGAGCGCTTGGCCATTAGTATCTAATGTCAATATCAATCGCATAAAAATGTTCTATCGATTTCGTAATGGCACAAGCTAGCATTGCGGTTCTTCATTCATTCTTAATGGTTTTTATGATACTATAATTCGCATTGGCCAGTCTCAGTCATTTCTGTGGCATTTGAAGCATGTATCAGTGTGTTCCAAAACTGCCTAATACTGATCATCAATGAATGTGACCAGATGCAATAACAGTTTAATAGTAAAATAAATACTTACAAAATTATAATTAATTTTTTATAAGGAGATGAACCGCAATGTTATGCAATCAAAATTTTAGAGAGTCAACTGAAGGATTCCAGCAAAATTAGCAGTAATCATTGAATAAAAAATCGCTCGTGACATCAGAGTTCACCATATGCAGGTAACAATACAAATCAAAGCTCTTTAAGATGAAAAATACACAAATTTGAAGGCACGAATTACAACGTAAGAAAGAAAAAAGACCAGAAATTTTAGAGGTCGGCAATACAAGCTCGTACTCGGTCTACAAGATGAGAGAAAATGATCTTTTCCAATACAGTTTTGTCAGGAGTAATGAATGAATATTCATTGAAATTACAGGTGAAGATTAATAAACCTCTTTCTTATGTTTATTTGTATGAATGGTACACGGAGTGATGTCCCAATTGGCGTCTTCAGATATAAACCAATTGCTCCTATCGCATTGATAAGGTATTCACAAAAAACGAATACTTTCAGAAGGAAAAAACTGACACAGAGCCTACCTAATCAATAATTTGAATACCTCATGCAAAGAAATTTCATGAAATGATGCAGTCTGGTGTGATTTAGGTGAAAGAAAATCGTATGAAATTGCATTGAATGAAAAAGGCGAAACCATTAAAGGTCAACACCGAAAGGAAATGAAGAATACAAAAACAAATATTTTTAGAGGCCTTAACCAAGAGCCATATTATAGGGTAACTTCTGCATGTGTGACATTACAAATATTGTTCAATATATTTTTTGTTGTCAATGCTCAAGGTGATTTTCTTTGTTTAAGATTACTGGAAACTTCGAGGTAGATTTTCATAAAAAAAAATTAGCGCGTAGCCTTTGAAACACTGAATTGTCATTGTTATCTTCTTGTACAAGACACATTCAGACATACGAGAAAATTTCTTGGTTGACGAAAACATGTTAAAGAAATTTCCACGGCGAAAATTAGCTTGGAGTAACTGACAAAGGGAAGAAGGGAATTGTAGCCATGGAATGACGGTATCGAACTACTATTCCGGCAGCCGTCATTCACAAGAGTTCCTGACAAAATAGTAAGAATTTCAGTAGAACTTTGTGATGAAAAAACCTAGCTACACACAGTATAAAAACACTGTCATTCATAAACTAGTGCAGTGGTGGGCATTTACTTCTTTTTGAAAATGCCGCTTACAAGTGAATTGATGAAATAAGCGCTGCGCGGAACATCAAAAATAGCTCTCGTAATTAATACTCAAGATGCAATGTTTCAAATTGTCCCACGATTTCATTCTCCCTGGCCAAATGAAGTAGAGATAAGAAACGGCTGCCTGTGTGGATGCATTCTCATGTTTTGAGAAGATGCATCATCGTGGGCACAGTGGAGGGTCGAATCATATTGATAGGCGAAGCATTGCTAATGGGATAAAAAACAACACCATAGGTTTTATAAGGATGTGCAGCGCGGTCGACAGAAGGCAACCGGCGCTGTTGTGCCTGATCAGACGTGCCCGCTCTCGCTTTGATTAAGGTACAATTTCTCCAAGGATGCCAATTAGAATTCAGCTCAAAAACTGCACGATTCTAAAAATTGAGGTCTGTGGATGACGGATGTGTGCAAAAACGCGTAATGAGGGAGACTACTTCTTGATTGAGCTGACTGAGATGACTGACGTTCAGGTTCCTTTTTTTGGGTAGGTGAGGGGTTAGCACTACAGGTAGATGGGGCTTAAAAAAAGTGCCCGCTGGGACGTCTTTACGGCATGCTAAAATCTACTACAGTATACATAGCTGTTCTTCAAGGTTTTTTTCAATACGTCGTCCCTAATATCGAGCAAGGTAATGGCGGAAATGAGTTCAAAAATATCTTTGGCATTCTTAAGTACGTTCTTGGTGAATAAGTGTTATAGCAGAAAGAGTAATAAGATATTATAATCAAAACATTACAATAGAATGTTAATCCAACGCAGCATCGTTCGGGTCCAGCCCATGAGAAATATACCTAACACATCTGAAGTACTTCGAGAGAAAACTCATTACTAGCTCCGATGGGAGTTTTCATGAATAATAAGCACGTTTACAAACATGTACTTGTGGACCAGTAAATTATTGACACAGTCCTACCGGCCCCGTTCTTACAGACCAGTTAAGTTTTACCTTTTGAGTCAGGGAGTGAAAAGAAACAACCACTATAATTAAGCAGGTCGGGTGGAATACAAACAGCTGCCGGGACTTTATGCTAAATAAATTAGGTTTTATTCACCGAAAAATGCCGGAGATATGGATGACGTATTGGTGGCCTGTTTTGTGTGAATAATTTAATTCGTCTTCACGTATCCACTCATGTAGACGAGGGAAAAATCATGGGCGTATTCTCGTCACAATTAAAAATTTCAAAGTATTGATCGTAACACATATGATGGTTCTGAATTAAAAAAAAAACAATATTAGTATAACTATCCATTAAAGAAAAACGCCGTGGCTAGGGAGCATTCCCTGTCATGCCGTTGGCATAGTTTTTATTTTCAACAAATTGTGTAAGAGTCATGAAAGCTTCAAGAATTCTAACGAATTGTTTTTTCTTTAGATTTATAGGGTTAGAATACAAAATTCAGACCGAAAACTCTAGGAAGAGAGAAGTTCTTCACTGAAATTTTATGAGAATTTACTTGCTAGCATTAGTTAAAAGTTTCTGTGTTTCATTTCAATTTAACAAGAAGAATAAATCAAAAAAATTTCACAAAGAAATGGTTATCATAATTGATCGGCTACAAATGGATAACGACGTAGCTGGCTAGCTGAGCTGTCGTACGTGTTGCATCACCAGAAGGATCTTAATTTATTCAATAATTGTTATAACGGATTATATTGACTGCTCATAACATTTCATTTAACCGCGGTCACTTTGTCCCGAATAGGAGGAACATTCATTTTGACGTCCCAAGAAAACTTCGGCCAATACATAGGTACGAATTGGACCAAACACCGCTCCAAGTAATAATTTTCAAAACCAAACAAAGAAAGGATTCAGCTGGATTGCATTCGCCGGTTCTAGTAAAGTACGTGTGTACATAACTGGTTTAAAAATGTACACAATTCGTCAATGCCAACGCACGCGATGCGTTTTACAGTGCATTATCTAATCCAATGCACTAACGGGTTATTTGGCAAAAGGCGTTCGCACACTATACTAATGGGTCTTGAACACGGCAATCTTGCACGAATCTATAAAAATGTTATCTAACACAATGCATAATTACAGCTCAGTAGCGTGTCATCTGACAAAGACACAAGCATAAGACACAAGCGTGTCATCTGACACCAGTGTGTCACCTGACACGGACACCAGTGTGTCATCTGACACGGACACAAGCGTATCATCTGATACAAGTGTGTCATCTGACACGGACACAAGCATGAGACACAAGCGTGTCATCTGACACAACACAATGCAGCAACACTGCAGGAGGCGCTGCCCAGACCACCCAAGGAAGACGGAGTGAGCTGCAGTCGGCCGGTTTCTCATTCTTATTTTTGGCTGCCAATAAATTTGAAACTTTCGTTTTACGGCAGCGAGCAATCGAGCATCAGCAGCCTTTATGGTAGGGGAGAGTGTTTTTAAACTCGTGAATGGCCTAGCAGGTGGAAGGATGGTTGCTCTAGAACCAGTCTCACTTTTTCAAGATAGGCATTCACAGAGATAAAAATACATATATTTTCTAGCGAAATACACTCGCACATGCTACCGGTCTGGTGAAGGAGAACAAACCGGACAGTCACGCAGCAGACAGAAATTCGGTTCTTATTAGGAGAGGCAAGAGACTGAGTAAAATGTCCTAACTTGTATCGTTATTGTCTTTCCGTACGAGGTGAATTGTGTACACATATGTTGGCTTCGTTGCAACCAGGGAAGGACATGCAAAATTACTGCCACCTACATTGGATAGAATTTTACACATAGGAGTTGAATTTTACGTGTAGAATGAAGCCAAATGCGCAACAGTAAATCAGTGCGATCTCCGTAGTTAAGGTTTCCTTTGAAATTCAAAACACGACAGGCAGCCATACTAGGTTGGATCGGCAGTTCGACCACTAACAGTGTGAGCGCAGAGCAAACAATAACCATTTAATGTCATACCAGGGAAAATCTGATAGTGAATAATGTAATATTATGAAATGCAATTTACATTGTTCGTATGATATTGTGTTTCGGTGTTAGTTTGACTCTTTTTTGAAGCTCTTCCGTTTAATATTTCATAAACTACAGGGAATTTTTCACACACATACAACACCATGCAAGTTAGTTCAGACGTAGAGAAATATATTCAAGTTTTATTGAAACTCCTTCCAAGTCCACGTAGCCCTTCTATTTTGATGCCCACGTAATCGCTATAGGGAAGTTATGTTGATGGTACATGGAAGTCCATGAAACAAGTAAATGGAAGTCCATAAAATTACTACATGAAAGTCCATAAAATTACAACATGAAAGTCCATAAAATTACTACATGAAAGTCCATAAAATTACTACATGAAAGTCCATAAAATTACTACATGAAAGTCCATGAAATTACTACATGAAAGTCCATGAAATTACTACATGAAAGTCCATGAAATTACTACATGAAAGTCCATGAAATTACTACATGAAAGTCCATGAAATTACTACATGAAAGTTCATAAAATTATTACATGAAAGTTCATAAAATTATTACATGAAAGTTCATAAAATTACTACATGAAAGTCCATAAAATTACTAAATGAAAGGCTATAAAATTACTACATGAAAGGCAATCAAACCCCTACATGGAAGTCCATCAAACCCCTACATGGAAGTCCATCAAACCCCTACATGGAAGTCCATCAAACCCCTACATGGAAGTCCATCAAACCCCTACGTGGAAGTCCATCAAACCCCAACATGGAAGTCCATCA
>VCRD01002538.1:70204-85613 GCA_006783055.1 Trinorchestia longiramus | reverse complement strand
AGCGGCAGATGGATAGGGACAGATAGATTGAGACGTAAGTAATGAAGTTTAGGGCAAACTACACTTATGACAATTGCTACCACAAACAAGTTCAAAGGCACCATATTCCTGCAATAATTCAAATGATCATTGGAGTTAACAGTAATATTTCATATAGGTTTACTGTTATTTCCTGCCAGTTTCTAAGTAGATTTACTAGAACTATCAGCAGTTTTAACAAAACGATCACTGGGACTTCCTGTGATTTTTCAAATCAAAATGATGAAACTGTACAAACCTCTCCATAGCTGTTTCTGGTATTCATTATGTACTCAAATCACAAAAAACTCTTGTTACAGTATGATGTTAATATCCTAAGTAATGAAAAGAAAATTCGCTAGTTAGATTATAAAAGAATCATTCGTGATGTCTTATTTGATATTTCCACCCTTCAGTAAAATAGGAGGGGAATGAATAAAGTAGACATTCATCTGCAGGATGAACCAAGGGAAAGCAAGACATTTTGTTTTTGATAAGTATTCTTTTCATGACATTCATAGAAACTTGGAGTTATAACACCACCATCGTGGAGATAATAAATTTTATGTTTTATGTTAACTAAGTGATTCAAAATCTTCATTGGGGTAAAATCCAAAGCATTTCTTCCGCAGTCAGAAATGAAGTTGGCATTGGAGACTGAAATTTCCAGAAATGTGTATAAATCCCTTGAAAGATGGCATAAGGGCAGATAGGGTCGAAGACTGACGGTCTGCCTCTTATTATATCTCTGATCTCAAATGTTGATTTATTAAGTATTACTGAAACTATGTTAATTAGCACTAATAATTAGCTATAAGGAATTCCTCTTGATTAGTTCTGAAGGGTCTAAAAAATCACACTCGTGTCGAAAATTAAACCGGTGCAAAATAAAAATTTCTGGAGCAGGGGAAACGAGAAAAAGTTTTCGTAAGGGTTTGTGTGGAAGCAAAGGTTGTAAATTACAATCCACTTCATTATTGAAAACATCCAATGAATAGTATCTATGATATCTCATAATATGTCCGGTTGAAACTCATAATAAGCAGAAGATTCCACACATGCCACTAACTGGTATTATTATGAAGAGAATTTTATGAAGCTCTTGAAAGTTGAGTGGATTATTGGTTTGGCGTTCATGCTTCGCAAGCTCTACGAGAATTTAAGCACAAAAAGAACTACTGAAGAACCAACTGCATCCAGAAATTATGACATATTTTCTAAAGAAATTTGAAGCGGCGTGTAAAAGATGTCTTTCTTCCACAGCTACCTCATTACTTGAAGCAACATGCAGTGAAAAGCAGTGAAGAGAACCATTTTTAGTTGAAATAGAGATGAACCTCGAGCACCCAAAGCACCTGATACCCGCAAATTAGAAGCGATCCTGTTTCCCGATTTCGATGTCGTTGGTGGAGAGGATGTTCTTCGGATGACGGAAGATGAAGGAATACAAGACACCGGCCAGAACTCCACCACCCAGAGGACCCACCCAATACACCTGCACGAAAACACAAGCTACGGCCATGCCTCTCGTGCTCAGGGTGCTAATGGATCCTCTCACCGACGGCCTGAAGCCCATTTAAAAAATAAATAATCATCCTCTCTCCCATTTAAAAATATTTGCTTCTCACGTGTGGAGCTTGAAAAAACGAATACAGGTAATTTGCGAGAAAATATTGGAGAAATAACATGGCATAAAAGAATTGACGATACTTACTTTACCGACGATTCAATTTTGAAAGCTTTGATGTTTGTTTTAGAATAAAAGTTGTTGGTTTAGACCGTGAGACGTCGAAATTACTCATGTTCGTTTTTACATCTCCTTAAAAAATTAATTATTTGATGGACCCAAAAACATGCATTTGTGAAGTTTCAACGCTCATCCAACGCAGAAGTAAAGGTCTACAAAATATACTTGCAAGAACAAGCAAAGAAATTACAAACATAAATAGATGGTAAATACCAACAAATACTCGTCTAATTTCAACTAATGATGACTTGAGATTAGTTGCTGTAGAGTATGTATGACCTACTGAACGAGTTAGTATACCCCAAAATAATCAAGAAAAGTACTCCGGCAAGCTGTGGCACCAGCCTCTAATGAAGAGGTCGCACAAGCCTAAAACTCAACACCTGCTAATCTAACGCCAAAAAGAGTAGATTAAGTCATGGGTTGTTGGTATAAATTATATCGGAATGATTTCTACACCGTGATGAACAACGAGAAAAAATAACTCATTGTTAAGCAAGTATTATCACCAGCTTGGTCGACTGGTGAGCGAGTCTGCTTGCGAGCGGAAAGACCCGGGTTCGAATCCCGCTGCCGACATGGTTGACGCGGCTAGAAATACGGCATGGGACTTGGGTAAACAACCGAATAATTATCGAAGTAATTCTCCGACCCAAGAATGGGCCAGAAGGTTCTTTCATATAGCCTCATTCTATTCTATTCTATTAGTGCGGAAAGTGAATTCTTTATCGGCATGAATGGCTGCAGTATTGTTCTCGATTTCTATGTTTGGGTCTATTACGTGAAAGTTCTCAGTTATTTACGTTAATTATGGAACTGTTATTTGTATTCTTAAGTACCCTGTGAAATTGAAATTTGAGCTCACAATACGCATTCAAGTCATCAGAGAATCTTCTTAAAAAAATTCTACCTGTACCTGCTACCTCAGTGGTTACCGAAGATGGAACATTATCAAGTCATATGGACCTATCCCCGCAAAAGGGCCGCTTTCGTTGGGGAAAACTAACGTAATGGTGCTTGTGCGTGAAGATTGATGACTATGAGTGGGGCGATTACGCTTCTTCTTTCAACGTTACCTCACTTTTCCATTGCGGTTCTTGTGCGTGAATGGTGTTAGATGGCATGTAACTTGGATAGTAACTCAGAAATGTACCAATCTGCTCAATACTGTTGTCATATTTTATTCTATTCTATACTTGCGAAGTAGAATTAAAAAATACTCGCCGAGTATGAAACACAACTTGTCTGAAAAGTGAATGTGATCTGGGAGTTGTCAATCAATTTTCAATAAAGAAATTTTAACAACTGCAACAAATGCAGTCGCAATGCAAGCTGAAAAGCAATTTTGCATTACAACAATGAACGCCCCAGAAAATGGCCGTGGCTTAAGTCTGTGTTTTGAAAAAATCTCAAATCTCAACACTTTCTCAGTGATAAATTAAGGCATTGCAAGGTGATTTCGACCATGGAACTACAGGATGTAAAATATTAATGCCGTCATATAATCGTTTTATCACACGACATACTCGTATTGGTAAATTATTTGTTTATGGTGCATACTAATAAAAATATAGTTTACTATGTCATAGTTGCCAGTGTTTGGTGATGGTAACGTAGTTTGTAAAGTCACCGTTGATTTACTGAGCTTAAAATTTTTCTGTCTGAAATCCTGTAGTTGCAGTCAAAAACTCCTCATCAATAGCGACGGCAAAGAAGCAAAATGTTGTAGGAAACCAAAAGGTATGAATGCAAACCGCTTTCCCAAGAAATAAATACTGGGGCATTACATGCAGGCAAGGCTTTTAATTCTACAGTTCTAAAGAGAGAAACCAGCAGTATGGAAGGTAGAAGATGGCGTATATTGTTTCAGTTGTGACGCGTTCCATTTCCGTTAATGATGTACCACTGAGGTTAAATTTGCAGTGTGTGTAAAATTTGAAAAAAACACAAATAAAACTTCACGCAATATGAGGATTATATATCAAAGATGAAACTGAACACAAACGTGGGAAAAGTTACTAGGTTCTTATTAGGACATTTATGCTCCTTAACGGAAAATTATAGAGAAATTCAAACAATGTTCAAATAACATGACTAAAATAGCACAAATTGTGAAAACTATACTGAAATACACAAAATACCAGGAAATTAAACAAGTGCAGCTCCTCTTATTTTGATATCGTTAATCTAGATTTAACGATATAAAAATAAAAGGAGCTGCACTTGTTTAATTTCCCGGAAATATGGAGAGATTTGAAGGTTGTTGAAGAATGGCTCTTAGTTTACTGAAAGATCTCCCGTCGTCAGATGCTCGAGCATATGCTCTAGCTAGCACTAGTACAATCCTTCTATTTACTATAGCTGTATTGATTATTTTTGAATTCCATTGTGTAGATAAATTCAGTGTAATCAACTAGCTATATGTTCCTACTATCAAACGAAATGTTATACGACTTAAGAAGTTGGAGTATACTGCAAACGTTGAATTTCTAGGTGGTAAATTGCCCTCGCCTTTTCTGGTTTAAAGAATTTATTTTGAAACTAAATATCGACAAACAATATTACTCAGAGTAGAAAAATTTCCGAAAATAGGAGCTGGTTTCAAGAAATCATCGATTGAGGTAGAATTATCTCGCCGCCTTCTACTCGACCCATGTGACGCCAATAAATCTTTCTGTTCCCACTATCATCTGTACAGAGATATTAAGTGGGGCAAGGGCAGGTATACTGCAAGATAATGCCTGTTGCACTTGACTTTCATGCTACTATTATTAAAAAAAACTTGTTGCTGAATCATTGTCGCCATTTCTAGGAAAACTATCATAGCTAATATGAGTCCTAGCTTAAAACCCTTATCGAGGTTATCATACTCTCTTCTTCATAGCCTAATTAAAAATGCTAATACTAAAATTTTGAACACTAGAAATAAGAAGTGTACGAAAAAGAAAATATCCGAATAATATATCGACTGACTTTATACATGTATATATATGTATATATAGATATATGTATATATATATAAATGTTATTATATAAGTTTCTCGATAACTGTACTCGTATGTATTGTTATAGCGCTCACCCAACTATTTTTCCGGTGATCATCTTACACTGAAATTGGGTTCAAAATTCTATCTTTAACACGTTGACTCCGAAGTGGTACGTATGTGGACTACTTAGGTTAGGTTCTGTAATTTTTTCAGATTCTTCTAGTGACTATGCGTACAAAGTGACGATTTACACCGGTCAGGCAATCGGAGGCAACGTGTTAAGGTCTTTCAGTTGCATTATGCTTTGAAACTAGACTTTGGACCAGTGTTTCTCTAACTAAGTGGTCCGTACCGCCCTCTTGGGGGCGTTGAGGAAATGCAAGGGGGCGGTAGGAGGGTACGCCTTGAATGGGGGCGTATATTACTATATAATGTACCGTAATATAATCATTAAGGGGCGGTGGAAAATCAAATAGTGTCCTACGGGGGGCGGTGGTTGAAAAAACTTTGAGAAACACTGCTTTAGACGCTCACTAAGAAGAAGTTTTGCATTTATTGCGTATCAAAATTAGACTTAGGCACCAGTTCCATGATCTTCTTAGCAATCATCACCCAAGAAATTAAACTTCAGGCTCTTGCCCAGTGATAGTTCTAGTAATCACTCCATCCAAACTAGTCACCCAACACTCACCCAGTGATAGTTCCAATAGTCACCCCCCATAACAACAGCAGGACCAAAGCTGCGGGCTGGGTTCATCGATGATCCAGTCAGGGGAACCTGGAATAGATTTACTGTTTTTATTCACTTACGCCATTGAGTTGTGGAAGCTGAGGTAAATGAAAGCAAAATATGTAAGTAAATAATAAAGCACATCGCCGGATGAATCGTTCATTCAATCAGGAAAATGAAACATAAATTCGGTATTTCTTGATGATGTCCACTAAAAGGATAACAAATTCTGAATTGAACTTTTCGACGGCGCTTAATCGATTACCACCTCACAGTGTCATCTCCAAGTAACTCCAAGGAAATTTATTTTTATGTCGTGCCACAAATGACTTGAAGTGTGATTTGATTATTAGGATTAAGTTCAAGAAACAGTTTTTTTTTCTGCCCTCAACCTATTCAAAATTCGGCCAAATTACTTTATCGTTTTGGGTTGTGTGCTCAGTTCAAATGTAGTTTTCTCTTTTTGGCTCCCCATCTGCTACGTTATTTTTTTCAATTGCAATTTTCTTTAGCGCATACTTGGTATCATAAAAATCTGAATCAGCGATGTTAAGTTGTAGCAGAAGTCAAATATTGAAACGTCTCTTAAAATAGATCCCTGGGGGACCTGTTTTTCAACCTATATTTAATCGCTGGTTTCTTAGCGACAGAGAACTTTATGTAGTTTTTCAATTCACAGTTTATGTAACATAAACTTGAGTGGAATTTAAATACAGCTTTAACTTCAATATCCTAGAAAATTCGTAACGTGAACACATTGAATGTCGTTTTGTGCAGCTCATCCCGTGTCATAAAAATGTCTTCTGATGTGTCAGGTACACTGCGTGTAATTTAAACAACATTATCAAAGTGGGAATCAAAATAACGATAGACAAAACTAAAGTGCTGGTAGTTTTAACGGTTACCATGAAAATAACAAGCAAAAAAGTAATAGGCCGAGTTAGTTTACCGCGAAGAGATGGCAGGCGGTGATGGACAGCCCGATGGCTAGAGGCACCGATCCTTTAACGTCGTCTCTCCTGTCGTCACACGCTCCAAAGACCGTCAGGACCAGCACAAAAGTGATGAACAATTCAATACCGAAAGCCTGGCCCCCAGACACCGCCGTGTTCAGGCCCGTGTTGCCGAGGGATCCCACGAATGAAGTAGGAACGAGCCCCTGGAAAAAATTTTCGATTTCAATTTAGTACGTCAAGGAAAAAGGAAATCGCAATCTGCCGTGAAGAAATTCTGGGTGAACCAAGAGTTATTCCTTTTTAAACCTTGCTGAATCACACTACGCAGGCAAACGCAAGTGATTCAATTATTCATGAAATCTAAATAAGTTTCATTCCTAATTAACGTGATATTTTGGTGCTGTGACTCCTTAATTGTGTTACCTATCGTTATTCGCGTTTATGAACAAATCATTTTGTGGACTACTGTGGGCCAAGTTTTTCGTATAACATCATTAATATTTCTGAGTATTTCAAGCTTGAAAAATAGTGACAATAGCCTGATTTTCAAGTATTAATCAAGGTTCTGCCTGTAAATTTTCTTTTAGGTCTACAGTTTTCTCTGAAGTCATAAGGCTGCCTGATTCATTGTATGCCTTCTTTGTTTCCTTATTTGAGCCTAAATTTAGAAATTTACCTCCCGAACTCATTCCTCTAATTTCGTGATATTTTCAACTGATTCATTTCTTGTATGGGGTAAATATTCTTTTGAGTGTCGATTGACGATCCAAAATCATTCACCGACAGAAATACGAGCAAGAAGATCAGGGCGCACGAATTCCAATGAAAGTTTACCTGCTGAAATTTCATGGTATGAACCAATTAAAAATTAAGAAAAACCTAGCCAAGAAATTTGTCATTAAACACAGGTAACTTGCAACATTTCCACTGAACAATCCAGCATTCAAATAGAGTGAAAGCCTGTGTCCTAGGTTCCAAATTTCAAATGAGTTTTCAAATAGAGGTTTTGTGCCTAAAATTATTCAGGCAAGCAGTTGTTTTGTTGTTTTTGTGGTGTACGAGTAAAGGGTGCAGTAAAGCTGGTGTTCGGTCATAAAGTAATCTCGACTGATTGAAGTTTAAATGCGTATTTAGCAAATTGTTTTATTACATGGTAATCAACATTTTGTTTAGGATTGTGCTTATAAAATAAATAAATGTTTGGAAGTTTTCAACTCAAATTATCTGGGAATGAACTTGTTCAATTGAAAGTTCTAAATTTAACCATTAAAAATTTAAATACTTTTTGAAATCGAGGAAAGAATAATGGGGACAAATCTTGATGTTGGAACAAATAATTTCATACATAAAATTATTATTATCACCATAGAGATTGAGGTGTATTTGATTCAGAAAATTGGTAAACTTGTATCGTACAGCGCGTTAAAAAATATCTTGGTGCAAAAATTATACTAACTTAAAACATTTCAAGTACTACAACATTCACGAACAAAATTGAAAAATTTGGCTGGAATTCATTTTAAAATGGCAATCGCATATCATGGTTAATATTAGATTGTTACAAAAATAATGGCCGATTTCAGAAGCAGGCATTTAATCCTTGGTAAATGAACAATAGAGATGTTAAACTTAGTCAAAATATGAACCCTGAGCAGCTATGCATCTCTGCCATCGGACTATGAGATTATTTATCCCTTGTTGATAAAAAGTTAATGGCTGTGATGCAACAAAATCTTTGAAGGTCGTTTCCACCTCTTTTTAGACCTAAAAGTTTTACCATCCAAAAATGTGCTTAAGTGCTTGAATAAATGATAATCAGTAGGTGAAAGATCTGGAGAATATGAAGGATGTGGTAACGTCTCGTATCCCAGTTCTGTGAGTTTCTGGACGGTCATTCTTGCAACATGTGGTCGCGCGTTATCGTGGAGCAGAATTGGACCACGTCGATTCACTAATGCCGGTCTCTTTTCGCTCAATCGAGCATGCATAACAGCGAGATCATTGCAGTATCTCTCTGCATTAATGGTCTCATTGACTCCCAAAACACTGTAGTGAAAAACACCTATTGCAGTACACCAGACAGTCACCATAATCTTTTTCTGGTGCAACATTGGCTTTGGGAAGTGTTTGGGGGGCTCATCACGATCGAGCCATTGACCTGATCGTTTACGGTCATCATAAAGGACCCACTTTTCATCACAAGTGACAATTTGGTCAAGAAAGGGATCGTTGGTGTTGCGCAGAGAGAGCATCGCGCACACTTCAAAACGCCTAAGCTTTTGATTCTCATTGAGCTCATGAGGAATCCATTTATTGAGCTTTTTCACCTTTCCAATAATCTTCAAATGGCGCGAGACTGTTGCAATGCTGACACCAAGTGTCTGAGACATTTCTCTAACACTTTGACGTGGATTTTGCTCAACAACCGCATGCAATTGCTCGTTCTCGAGACAACCCAAACGTCCTCTACCCTCTTCATCTTTAAGGCTCTCATCACCACTCCGGAATTTCCTGAACCACCTTCGTACTGTCCGATCCCTTGTGGACTCTTCTCCCCATGCTCGGTTGATATTGGCAGAAGCTTCGGAGGCGTTGTGCCCAAGTTTGAACTCGTGCAACATAAGTAGGCGAAGGTCATGTTTTGCCATGTTCATCATGGAGGGATTCTATCCTTTAAAATTATGTTCTGTGTGAAAAGAAGTTACAAAATATTAATGAGCACAGATTAATTGTTATGCATGCCAAGGTTCATCGAAAATAAACTAAAAAAGTTGTGTTAAAATTACTTTTCAAACCCCAGACCTTCGAGCGGCCATTATTTTTGTAACAACCTAATAGCTAGAAAACTTATTTTAAAGCGCTGAAATTTCCCACATAACTTAAGAAAAGTAATTTTCAATAAACTTTATCAATTTTATTATCTAATAATCGACCACAATCGCAACTGCATAATGAAATTACATTTTTAAATTCGAGAAATATGGATATTTCTCGAATAATTTCATTTAAATGAAAATAAATTTAAATGCGCCGGCTGTGGTCTGGATGATTAAAAATTAGTTTATCATATATTATTTTTAAGTAATTAATTCTCTGAATGATTGAAGAATTGAATAGTTTTTTATCCTAATAAATGTACATATCTATATTAATATATGACTTAGTATTTCGACATGGTAATATGGACTGTGCACCAGCTGACTAATTTTAGGTAAAAAAAATATCTAAAATTTGTTTGTTATTTAAATACTTTAATATGTCTTCTAGCATCCCACAGATGGCCGCAGATGAACAGTACTATGTATATACATAAGAAAAATAGATAAATATAATCATTTAATTTCTAACACATTAATGACGTACGCTCAGGTTGCATTTCACCTGAACGACTTAATATCGGTTGTTAAAAACTACAAATAACTAACACAACGCGATCACGGACTACCTTCGTCAACACACCTATAGTCATAACAATTTTTCTGCAACCTCTCAACTCAAAACCTTTTCGTTTCACTTCGTACAAACTGTTTCTGTTTAGCATTTATCACCCTATTCTGCTATGCACTACTCCTAAATATGATGGATAATATAAGAAAATACATGAAGCGTACACTAAAAGTTTCATTACTGTGATGTACTTTTCCTAACCCTTTGGTGACGGACTTGAGCTCTGTGTCCACAACAGCCACCGTGTTCACAGCAAACAAAATTAATTTTTCGTGCTGTGAACAAGGTGGTAACAACAGTTAACAAACCGTGTCAACAACAAGCAAGTTCAACTTGGTATGCTGTAAACAAGGCACCGTTAGTCGTTAGAGGCTCAAAAAAGAAAAATAATAAACAAAAATTCTTCGTTATTCTTTTGAAGAAAAACAACATCTCACGTAAAGCAAAGCGGCCCCCGTGATGGCACCGATGCACTGGAAGATGATGTAGAGCACTGCCCGTACCAGGGATGTGCATCGGGCCACCACCATCCCCAACGTCACGGCTGGGTTGATGTGGCATCCCGAAACGTGCCCGATCGCCTGGAAAATGCGAAAATATTGAACATTTTATGCAAGTTTTCAACTTTTGTCTGGAGTTTCCCATTTTAGGGAGTATTCTTGATTCCCTGCCCTCGGTACAAAACATTTGTGTGTACTCCAAAGGAGTTTTTGGGTATAAATAATACATCCTGAGCGTCAGGTTTAAGGAAATGTCACGTTTCGATACGTAAATCTTTCAGCAGAAAAAAACGTTAATATTTTCTGGTAAATGTCCTATAATTATGAAACATATTAATGAATGAACATTAAATATTTCAGCAATCAATTTTTGTATGCGTGTCAGTTGTTCCAATATGGCGATTTCAGTTGTGTACACAAAAGACCCTTTCTTCAACTTCAAAAAAAGCCGCAATTAATAAGCAGAATAGACGAAGGAAACAACCGAACATGAAATCAATTCTATTTGTGCTTTCACACTGCACTCATCGCCTTACAGAAAGTTATTTACAAAACTTTAGTATACAAATTTTACGTGTTGAATGTGAAACGTTGCTTGAATAATACTAGTCAGTTTCACTGGCCTAGTAAGTTTCATTTGATTGTGCAGTTATACAGGAGGCGACAACATAATTTTTTTTAAGCAAATCACTTTGAAAAAATAGCTCTTTATGTTGTCGCACCCTGTATATGCAGATCATACATTCCCGGTTTTGCACGTTTGTACCGTTTAATATTCTACTATGAATTAACTACACATACCACGTCCAAATGACACAATTGAATACTATACAATATGTACATACACGCTAAACATAACCAGCATGAATGGCAAGAGTATGATGCCAGGTATAGTCATCATTGTGTGGTTCATACGAACCGTACGACAAACTGTATGAGCGCGTCAATTATAACGATATGCAGGAGGTAGACAGAGGCGAACAAGGAGGAATTTTTCCTCTATAAAATCTAATAGTCTATTGTAAGTCTTCACTTGAAATAAAACTATACAGATTTTTTAAAACATTTTTTCTCTGTGCAACCATATTTTATGGTTCTGTAACGTTCTTTTTCGTATTTAAGTAGTTATAAATAGGTATTTTCTGGTGCAAATTCCATCTTATTCTCATTTTTTACTTTTTCCCGCTACGTTCTCATGCATGTTAGACACTTAAATTTGGCTACAGCTTTCCTTGATAATTATTCAGTCACATTATCACTCAAAACTCTTTGATGTCCGTGTTTGCATAACCAATTTTCCAAGACTTTCGTTTCCCATCTTTTTTCGTTAATTTTGTCCTCCAGTCTAACTCGCCCGCTAGACGAATTTATGAACCGAACACTTCTGTGTCTAGGTCACGTGCCTCATGTGATGAGCTACAGAATTTCTTCAGCTAGTGTCCAGAACTTGATCTTAAGTCATAGTGTTAAATAAATAAAATGGTGGGTGCGCGAACTTGCTGAAAAGATGTCCCTAGTTAGTAGGATTTTCAGAATTAAAGACAGCACACACGAACACACACGGACACACAAACACACCTGCACACACAGGTCAATTTTCTCGATTGCGGTCATGGTCCTCCATTCCCAACACTTCCCATCCCTGAACCCCGATTTCGGAAGAGACTTTCAAAGTATGTTCCAATTTTATTTTGTGCAAAGGTCATTTAGTCGGATAACTCAAATCAATATTTTATATAATGGCTGTGATCTCCAAAATACTGAATGACATACAAGCGTAGAATAGTCAAAGTTTTTATTCCCTCACAAGCACGACACTCAAACACCCCACCGAAACACCCCACCCAAACACCTCACACGCAAGCACCCCATGCAAGCACCCCACGCAAGCACCCCACGCAAGCACCCCACGCAAGCACGACACGCAAGCACGACACGCAAGCACGACACGCAAGCACGACACGCAAGCACGACACACAAGCACGACACAGAAACACCCCACCCAAACACAACACGCAAGCACGACACGTAAGCACGACACACGCACTAACACGAGGCTACACAGCGCTGCTGTTGGACAGATGTACACACGCAGCAGCAGGTCAGAAAGAATACGAGGGACAAGCCTGTTGATGTGGGACAACTTCTTTCTTTTTCGTTCACGTTTCTTTTTGTTGCAGTTGCAGGGATGTGGATAAGCATTTTAATTTACAAATTCACCTGTTTTTTGTTCGATGGTAAATTAGACACGCACGTGTGTGCATAGATAGGTTATGATAATTTGCAAGACGTTGACTTTAAATTATATCTACGACATTTTCAGAGCTGAGGATACGTGGCTAAAACACACGATTACTACGACACATGAAGTAGTGTGCACAGGTGTTGGTGATTAATACACGCACCTGTATGGTGGCTTCTTACACCTGGACTGTGGACCACACTTGTACATCGACCTCAATCAGCTTTTCATTCGTTTTCTACCTAATAATTTCCTTAAAAAGTGTTGTTTGTCCAAGGGATTCATGATGTTTACGTCTTGAAACAATATCTCAGTCAGGTAACGATGTCTCAGTCAGGTGACAATATCAGTCAGGTAATAATGTCTCAGTCAGGAAATAATGTCTCAGCCAGGTGACAATGTTTCAGTCAGGTAAGTCTCACAAGAGACATTCCCTCAGTTCACAAGGGTCACAGTCCTCTGAAACTTATCACCGAAGGAGAGATAAGGAGAAACACATCGACAGTAAATCGTAGTGTTATTAAGTACTGAATTCTACAGATTGGCTTTCATTTCCAATTTGTTAGGCATGCCTATTCAAATCGAATCGTGTACCTACTCTCTCTCTAGTCCAATACTCAGTCGGCATACTGCCGTTGTATCCCCTTGGTCATTAAGAAGTCGTGAATGCAATCCCTGTGTGTTGTTGGAAACTGTGAAGGAAAATACTCAGAACCTTGCAAGGAAACGCGGACTCCATTCATGGTGCATCATAGAGAAAGACAGATCGGTATGACACACATGTGTCTAAGTTGAATAGAAGGTTGCCCGAAGGAAAAAGGTGCTCCTGAAGCTCCAAATATTGTTTTTTCATCAGTTCGGTGAGTGAGCACAACTTTGACGTATAAGTTAGCAAGATTCCTAGCTGTAAGTACTATGATAACGATGTACTTTCTTTATCATCATACGCACCGTTTATATGTTATTAACAATAAGCCCAAACAATCTACGCGCAAACAGAATATTCATTTTTTCGGACATGTTAAAAGTGGGAGTGGAATCTCTTTAGTTTTTAGTCATTATTTCAAATGGTGTGTTGAATAACATTGCAAAATGCCATTCTATATTTCTAAATGAGAGATTTAAGCAATGCTGAATTTGTAATTAGTCCATGGGATTTGGTTTTAATTTGGGGGATTGTCCAACGCTATGTTATACAATATTCACATTGTGCACAAAAACTTTCAATAATAAAATGTTATTCCTTTTAAGGCTACGCTAATTTTAGGGCGTGTTAAAAGCACTGCTACGATAATCACTAAAACAATTCAATCTGAACAGATCACGACTTTGTTTACTTCGTTCATTCACAATGAAAATAAAATCGATGAATATGCATCAAAAATTATGGTGACGAAAAAATGTTCCGCAGAGCAGCTCCATCATATGCTTTGTATATCACACTGCTTTGTATATCACACTGCTTTGTATATCACACTGCTTTGTATATCACACTGCTTTGTATATCACTTAAGACACTGGAATTATTTTTAGGAATTATCTTTAAAGATATTTTGCAACTCGCATCACAATTACGTCATATGAAGTATCCGATTATGATCTCTAGAGCCGGCCTACTAGGGTTGATCGTAAAGTTTGATGGCAAAAATAAAGCTTAGAAGTAGACTGTAATGGTTGACTCCTTATACTGATGGTAGAGTGGACAGACAAATACATGGAAGAAGTGAGGTGAGTGCTGGTAAAGACAGAAGTGGCTGTAACAGAAGCTAGTGTGTACCAGAGACCGAAATGAATGGAGGATGAAAATGGGCCCAAATACTTAACCTATCTAAAATAAAAGTTGCAAAAGCTATAAAATATTTAGAGAACTGAGTCAACAGAGTGAGAAATTTAATTAGAAAACTGTGTCTTCCTGTGTGAGAAAATGAATAGGAGAACTGTGTCTATAGTGTGGGAAAATGAATTAGATGTGTCTGCAGTGTGCGAACATTTGCATTGCAGTATGAGCTTTGAAACTGTGATACTGCAAACAGAATTTTACTAAATTTGGTTGAGAGTTATTTTTTTGCGCCTTCTATTAAGCATAATATCACAAAGATCAATAATCTCTACCTATCTTATAAACAAGTATATTTCCTGCAAAAAAATATCAAGAGCGTAAAATAAAACAATGGTTCAATAATTTTACGTTCAACTTTTGCCCATTCCTGAGAAAAATTTGGGCGATTTCATCTGATTTCTATCTTATAAAGGAAAGAATTTTTTCATACATAAATGTAATGAAACTCTCTGACCTGGACGCAGATTTATGCATCAGTGCAATCGGACAAGTTGTCACTCAAAATGCTCGTTTCGAGTCTGCGCGTCTTGACTTCAATACGTTTGCTTTGATCTATTAACAAAGTTTTGAGCGTAGTTATTTGAAATATCAGAAGGCAGTATTTTCAAATATATTAGGTTGCAAGAATTAATTGGTACCACTGAAGAATTTTTTTCATTTATTCGTGCACGTTCATCTTTCAAAAATATATTATTTTGCTTCGAATGTGTTCTATTCCTCAGAGGTCGACGAGGGGAAAGAAAGACGAGGGCAAGTCAAACTTGACCCTATCATGATTATGACCCTGTTAAGGACCCATCTCGACCCTCCAGGCTGCCCGTACAGCCCTCCTTCCTTTGCAGCCCTCCTTCTTTTACAGCCCTCCTTCCTTTGCAGCCCTCCTTCCCTGGCAGCCCACCATCCCTGGCAGCCCACCATCCCTGGCAGCCCTCCTTCCTTTGC
>VCRD01002538.1:0-68507 GCA_006783055.1 Trinorchestia longiramus | reverse complement strand
ACGGCCAAGCTCTGCACTCTGCACACGGTCGAGCTCTGCACACGGTCGAGCTTTGCACACGGCCAAGCTCTACACTCTGCACACGGTCGAGCTCTGCACACGGCCAAGCTCTACACTCTGCACACGGCCGAGCTCTGCACAGGTTTGGCAGCACAAACCGAAGATTCTGTGCCAACTGCTTAGATCACCTGCTGCTCTCCGTTTAGATTAAGACTTCACTTAATTAAATAACAAGGAAACGCTGTAACCTAGTGTCTCGATCAAACTTAATTAAAATTCCATTGATTTACTACATTGGTTCCTGTTTGAACCATTTTACCATATAGATTAAAATTATGTTTTACGAAAGTGTTTCCTGATTAAAAAATAGCTTAGTTAAGGCTGCATTTTCAGCTCGAAAAATTGTTTCAAATAAGAAGTAACATTGTCTTGCGGTATGGCTTCTTACTCTGCACGTTATAGTATTTTAGAACTAATATTTACCCGTGGTCGTGCTTACTAATTGAAAAAGTATATAAGTTGAACAGAAATAGTATGCTATCAAGGTCTAGACGTGGAAAATCTGTATATCCGTCAGGATAGTATTTTATTGAGCATAACTTGATCCCTGTAGCTTCAATAAACTCAAGTTAGAGAAACCTCGAACTTCAGAGTTTTGTAATTGTTTCTATTACAATAATTATTTAACATTATTGGTCGATGTAAACTGAAGTCAGTAGCAACGTCCATGCAATAAATTTGGTGAAAAAATTATACCTAATGTAATGAAAGGTCGGTGCGCGTTCTGAATCATTTTATTAGTGATTTTTATTACTCTTGTACACTAATGAAATGATACTATGCCCATGCATCGCCTGGGCATTGCAGTGGGCATCTCGGAGCGCTGTGAATGGATGGTGACGATGGTGACGTGTTGTAATTTCATTCTTCGTTACCATCCATTTTTTCTAATTTTTTATTGTGTCCAGAAAGTGAAAGAATTTTCGAAGTTTGCAACTTATGTGGAAATTCATTTCTGTTTCAAAAATTCCAGTTTTGCAAGCAAAACGTAGTTCTGACTGAAAAGGGTATTTGTTTCGTAAGAAAAAAAGAAGTAAAATAATGTTTATCACACTACGTTGATCCTTTATGCAATGCATTGATTTATTAGTGAATGATTCCTGATATATGGCTAGTGTATATCAACATATTGTAAATAACAAGTAAAGGTATTTCTCACTTTATTAGACTCATTATCTAATTAAATAGCAATTAAGCTCTCTCTGAATGTAGAGCCAGAAACAATTTAATTGAAATACTCTCACTATTTGTTGTATATAACTTTTGTTAAATAATTAATTGCTATTGTTAAGTCATTTAATTTCAATTAGATGCATTTCTCATCAATATTTTTACATTATATCAAAACATTTAACTTTAAAAACTTGGCAATATCTTTCGAAATATGCCCCTATATACAGATGGACGTGTTTGATTGACAGGTTAATTAAGGATCTTACTTCTCTAATTTCTAGCTTTTAAAATTTGAGTTTTATACTAAGAAAAACTTTCGTTGTAGTATGAAAAAGTTTTCGTTATTTTGTTGAAGAGGAAAACGTTGAGTTGGATATTTATGAAACAAGAAAATTTAGGTAAGACTGTGTCAAGGAACTATAATGCCAAAAAATTCGACGGAAAATTTGCAAGTAAATTTTCATGGAAGATATAATTGAAATTTCATAGTTATTTCCACTGGATAATAACTGTTAGAATTGATTGCAATTTGTGTTTATAGTGCAGGCTTTTTAACAAATTATTGCTTGTTTTAGTTAAGGGAGTCAATCTTCACTTTTTAACTTTAAATCTCCGGTAGTTCACCAGGAAGAAAATAACGTCATAGTCGTATTGTATTTTCCCCACCACGGACAGTTACTGCACTTCCAAGTGATCTACAACTTCTTTCTTCTACTTACGAAACATATCTTCAGCTGACTACGTGTATTTCCTTCAGTTCACTTAGGTTTGAGAAACAGATGGAGTGAACTGTAGTACCTTTAACTTTACAGTTTTGATAGAGTAAGCGTAGGTACTTCTTTTAGTATGATTGTCAATAATACAAAAACAATTGTAGAAAAAAAGGGATACGTGTTACTGAAGAGATCATTTACCTGCATCGAGTGTATGTTTGATGATTACTGTGAGAGTAAAGCAAAGAAAAGGTCTGCTAAAAGCGAAAGATGCGTCTTGATTGAGCAGATGGAACTCCTCATTCTAAATTCAATGTTATCTTTCGTGCGGAAAGCATCGCGATACTCAAGTCTTGGCAAGACTTTGGTGGAAAATTCCATGTGCTGAAAAGATTTCCTTAGTTCTGTTTATTCTTCACAGTGAAGTTCAGGAGAATGCATCCAAGTTAATTGTGTGTGTAACAGTACATTTTCTATTCAATAAAGTGCGTTTTAAATAAAAGAACGAGGATTGAATGCCAACATGCAAGTAGAAGATAAGTATTATGTATGTATAAGAACGGATGAATATGTAAATTTAACAATAGGTTAGGCATAAAACTATCACCCGTTCGACCTAACAGTTTTGCGCACTGAAATAAAACTCGTTTCAAAAGAAAAAAATTTTGTGTCTCAATGAATGAGTGGGATGTTTTAGCTTGTAAAAATAGATGTGTTGTCTCTGATTGTTAGTGTACCTCTCATAGTTGAAAACTGGGCTTGGCAGTTTTTTTATCGACGAATACTCAAAAGTTTTATTTTATCTCATTAAAACTTCACACACTTGTAATCACTTTGAACAATTCGAGTATGTATCGCATGACCATTAATATTTTTTCCTATAAAAGAGCCAGCAAGAAATTTAAAAAAAAAGATTGGAAAACGACTTGGTGTGTAAAAAGCTAAGAATTCTTCTGATGAATTTCAGCATTACTTATACTAGTTTCGAGCTCATGAGGAATGTCGAACACGAGTCATATCAAGTAATGAGTAAATGCCATATCTCTTGTGTTAAAAATCTGAGCATTCTGCTACACGAGTAGCTGTGCGATATCAGGAATATGTTTAGGGTAAAATAGATGAAAATGTAATTGAAACATAGTAAATACGTTTACAAATTCCAATGATTTCATACATGAGTTACGTTAAAAAGGCTAAAACAAAAAACTGAAATTACTGTGTTTAAAATATACCCGACGACGCAACGATACACTTGATGCATGTCAATTTGATGTTGATGTATGCTGATATTTATGATGTGTATGCTGATATTGATGCAAGTGCATGCTAATATTGATGCAGATGTATGGTCATAAGATAAGTTCTGATGTAGAGCACCCTTAAAATCTTGAGCTTGTCCTCGGATCAGAGAGAACTGAGAAGCCTCTTCTTTTTTATTTTCTCACAAAACGTTCGCTCTTCTGACATACGAGGGAAAATGCTGGGTATTTGCTTTAACTCTGCATTCAAATCAATTGATAATTACATTTTTCCATTTCACGAAATTTAACACGTAATCAACTTGTTCAAAAATTATTTTATCGCTGCAGGGGATTTTTGAAATTAGATGGTGGGGAATTTGGGACTGACATATGAAATGCCTTTGTTTCGTTCCTTCACTTTTCAACTATACAACTTATAACCCGAGTACCTCTTAGGTTACTGAGTACCTTGTATTAGTACCCAAGTACTTACGTATAGTATCGGCATGTTTATTATTAAGCAAATAGCTATCGTAATGAAAAATATTTGAAATAAGACCATTACATTAGACACGCCATTACAACATTTTCAAGCAGAAAACCCTTGAACACGGGCAATATAACATTTTTAATAGGGAGGAAGAACACTAACGACCACCATAACATTTTTGAAGCAAGAAACCTTTAACACGAAATAAAATTGAGAGTTGTATACCTGTGCGATGGTGGCGACAGTGAGTCCAAAAGTGAGTGCGATCCTGGTGGTGTTGGTGACGCCGAGGCACGACCCACAGCCCACCAGCACCAGCAACAGCGTGCCGATGAACTCCGCCACTACAGCCTTGTACAAACCGAAGCTTGTTAGCTCCTGTGCTCCTATTATATCACTGCATGTGTTTAGTTTACCCATTATGAACTGCTACCAAGCTTTGGGAACAAAGTTCTAATGAAAATGATCTCTGTAAAGGGAAGGATATCGTTAAGCACCAAGTACTTATTTATTTTAAAAATGAGACTGGCATTTCATAATACGAGATAAATTCAAATTATAACACTTATGATATTTTTCTCAAGACTGGAAACAGAAACATGAAGTTTGTTTTCAATACGCCTGCATTCGTTGTAAATATGTGACAGAGATGGCAACACTACGTCACACTGAACTCCAGCGGTGGTGGTGAGAGTGAGGACTGTTTTTGAGGCCTAAAATGTTTTCATTACAAGAACAGATTGCAATCATTCATTTTTTCCCTTTGAGTGGTGTGGGCCGATTGCAATTCATCTCCAGTTGAGTGAGACTTGTAATGATGGTCATGGATGTGTCTAATGAGTGGGTGCAACAGTTCAAAGAAGTAGGAACGTCAGCCTCGCACCAGCCGGTCTGACGACGTGATCGAGCAAGCGGAATAAGTTGTTTTGGAAGATCGCCGAATGAGTGTGAAACACATCGCCTCCGAAATTGGGATTTCCATGAGATCTGTGAGCACAATCCTGCATGAAGACCTGAAAAAGCCAAGTGTCCTCTCTGTCACGCGTTCACAACAAGTTCATGCGTATTTTAAAACAAATTGCATGTTTTTATCGATTTCCAGTTCTGAGAAAAAACATTGGAGGTGTTTTAATATACATGCACCTGATAAATGTTACCATGTGGATTCAGATAAACAGAACTGACTAATATGTATCCATAAATATTCAAAGAATCTTTTGCACACATTTCGATTCTAATTCCTATTCAAATTCTTTGCGTTATCCTATCATATTTTCTTCCGGTTTGGCCATTCCTACTCAACACATGAACAAATGTTGAATTTTATTTAAAGGCTACTAAATCATCATCTATAATGATCACAAATATTATTTCAATATTTGTAGTATGCTTTCTTATATGTTCCCATGGCAAGCTTCCCTCCTTAAGACTTTAAATATTCATTGTCTTCTCTCTCCCCTCCCTCCCTCCCTAACTGGCTACGTCCTTCTTCATGTGTTTCTTCTCGTTGGCACGTGGTATTTAAAACAATTTAAGCTCTTCTTTTCCTTCAGGTAAATTCTTATCTGCATCATTTCAGTCTTCTTCTGCCACTCGAGAGGAAAAACCTCAAATTTAGGGAAAGACTCACACATTTATGTTCAATTTGCGCTATCAAGTTTCTAGTTATTAAAAGTACGGAACATGTAAAATTCTTTCCTCCTTTTGAGAATGTTTGTCTTTAACTACGTTCCACACTAAAGTTCATACACATCGTTCTTATCTACACCCAACCCTGAAAAGCTAAATACTGTACGAATTTAAATTATGGAGAACTTTTTTCCGCCGCTCGCTTATCAATCTACAGTACATATCTTGCACAAATAGTATTATATTATTTTTCGAACGAAAATTCTTGTCTTGTTTATTAATAATCACTGCAATTAAAAATAAGTCTGACTTGGGTTGAATGAAACTTAAAGAATAGTGATGGATATTGAAGTAACAAACTCAAGATTATTCTTAAATAGATGTCACCCAGGTACAAGATGGTTTAGGTCACAGCTCAGAAAAACACCAACTGCGTCTGTGTGCTTCGAGAGCATTTGTTCATGCTGGAATTGAAAAAAATGACGAAGCATCCCATGACACCAATGGCTTTAAGACTAAGTTAGCATATTATCTAATAAGTCATCAGTAGGTTTGAGCGAGAAGTCCCTGCCTTTAAAGGTCTTTTTTTCAATTAAGTCTAAGCCGTTCCCTGATGAAGAGATAACTGATCTGTTGAGAGGACGGGGACAGTGTCTTTAGCAGGGAGTTGGTGTGGAGGGTGAGGCGAGGTAGGTGGGACTAGGAGCAGACTAGGGAGGATAAAAGCTAGGAAGGAGAAGGAAGAGGAACAGAAGTGAGAAGGAAGAGAAATGGGTAGAAAGAGGGAGAGCAAGGAGAGGTAGGAAAACAGGGAGAAGGAGGAGCGGAGAGAAGAATGGGGAACAGAGATAAGAAGGGGTAGGGAAACAGGGAGAAGGAACAGAAACATAGGGATAGAGGGAACTCAAAGAGAAATAGAGAACAACGAGAAGGAAGGGGAACATGGAAAATAAAGGAAAACTAAGAAGGAGGGGAAAAAGGGAGAAAAAAGTGAAGCCGGGAGAAGGAGAGAAAACGAAGAAGGTGAAACAAAGATAAGTAAACAGAACCGGGGACAAAAGAAAAATAGTACGAAAAAGAGAGAAAAAAAGGGGCCGGGAAGTAGCGAGTGAACAAGGAGAAGGAGAGATAAGAAAGAGAAGGAGGGAGAAGAGAAACAAATTGTTTGTAGTTTAAAAAATTCAACAATATTTTCTAGTCGTTTACTATTCGAGAACACGGAAACTTGCATCCCAGAGACGGTCGTAAAATTAAAATAAACCATAATAATACGAAACATAAATAAAGTTTCCACGAAAGTTTTGTCCTGTTTTCCATGAAGTTCTGCATAAATAGTGAAATCTCCATACTAGTTTATGGGAAATTTTTGTACTAATTTCGGGAGTGATAGTGGGATACTACGCATCTTGTGTGTAGGCATTTCCAATTTTTTAATTTTTCGAACTGGCTCACATGAATTCATTTCAAAATTGTGACAGGATTATATAAAGTGTCACTGTGAAAACTGAACGTAGATTTCAATAAAAATTTCAATAAATTTGAGTGGAGGATATTGTTACCTACAATTTTTATGTTTCAACTTTAACACCTATGTATCCAGATTTTTTTTATGGACACAATACGTATTGTAGATGTCAAGCTTATGTCCTTTAATAATTTTATACCATTTCGATGAAAAGCTAGGTTCCGTTTTACTGCATTCTTAGACACTCTTTTTGCTACGGAAGCGTTCGTTTAAACTCCTTAATTACAACATACACATGAATTTGTTTACGAAGATAAACTCATACATGCACTTACGTATATAGACGCATTAATCCGCTAACCTATATAAGCTCATGAATCTGTTTACGCGTATACACTGATAAACCTATTTACGTATATATCATACAATTAAATCCGTTTGTGTACAAAATTAGCGTATAAATCCGTTTACGTACATAAATGCAGAAATCCGTTTCCGTACATTTATGAACGCACAAATCCATTGAAATACATAGATTTCGTGTTTGTTCTACTCGTTTCTCTTCTGTCGTAGCTCATCTATCTAAATATTTTAACGAATTATTACGAACGCATTGGTCCATTTGACATTTTTCTCAGCCTCTTCAATGCATACCATCAACAGTAGCTGACACCTGTCATTCATTCTCTATGAGACTTTTCCTCATGCACATTACACATTTTATTAGCTCTTCACTTTCCCTCATACGTCTGACATATTAAGTTAATGCATTTTCACTTTTCCTCATGCTCCTGAAGAAATTTATTTACTCCTCAATTGTCTTCAGACATCCCTCGTATTAATTTAATAATCTTCAATATCCCTCATGCACTCGATATAATTTAATCAATTTTCACCTTCCCTCATGCACACGACACGTCAGTTTAATACGTCTTCATTTTCCTCGTGCACCCGACATAATTTATTAAATCTTCTATCATCATCTCAATGAATCACAAACATCAGAGTGTGAAGATGCCGTGCTTTAATTTTAAAGTACGAAATGCGAGGTGGTCTGCTGTTACTGCAGTCAGTTCTAGAAAGATGCGCCGTGTAATCATCAGGATGAATCAAGCCGGTGAGCCCCGGCCAAATTAACAGGCAAACACTTCTGATGAAGAGCGCTCCACCAAGTGTTGGCTCTGTGAGGTTGTGATGTGTGAGTATGATGTGTACGTGTGATGTGTGATTGGGAGGCTATGTGTGTGTGTGCAACTGTGACGTCTGCGCATGAGGCTGTAATGTATGCGCGTTAAAGTGTGATGTGTGCGTGTGAGGCAGTGATTTCTGCACGTAAAAAAGTATTATTTACTTTCATACTGGGGAAACTATGATATGTACGCTGTAATGGCAGTGATTAAAATCATTTTTCACGTACTTATGTGAGAGATCTGTATATCAAACTGCAGTCTCTTGGTGAGCAATTGTTCCAATCCAATTTCTTCCGAATGATAAACAATTCGGATTTTGTACTCGACTCATGAAGCGAACCGTCATTTCCCATAGGTATGCGAAATTCTGCCGTGTCTACTCGTACTTTCAACGTTAAATGATACTGAAGTTCTTCATTACATACTTAGTGGGAAACAACTTTTGGACCACGCTTTTGGCTATCCGAGCCTCAAACACGCGACCTTTCAATGACCTACCGAGGAAACAACTTTTCTTAGTTTCTATTCGTTTTCACGATTTGTATTTTTTCTGCAGTTCGCTGCACTCCCTTTCGGGTACATGATAGAACCAGGTTTCTTTCACCTACCGCATGATAGTTCAATGCAATATTATTGTACATATGCGCATACAATATATATATATATATATATATATATATATATATATATATATACATGTTCTTGAAGTGTATGTATTTAAATTTGTTTTACAGATCGACAGAGTTGTATGTACAGCCACTTTTTTAGTCTTCGCACACGTGTAGTGCAGAACATCAGTGGCTGACGTGGAGTTCAGTGGCCCATTATTATTGTACTGCATTATACTCCAAACAAAAATAATAAACTTAGAATAATGCATATAGTTTCGGCGTTTTCTTAATGAACTCTGTAAAAATTCGCGACGTACTCAATGCCCAAATTATCAAAATATGTATACATTCATGCTTAGTAGCGTGGGACTTGGTAAAATTAAATCGTAATTAAATGTGGGACTCCCAGCAAATGCTTTATTATTTACCAGTGCGATTCTTAACGAATAAATTGAACACGATGCACCCTGATTTTCAAACCACTGAGCTTACAAACTGAAAATGATGTTATAAAGGACAGTCAATTATGGAAAAAAAATTTTGCTTTGACTGTGTTCCATAAAGACGAAGTGGATGATATGAGGTTGTTGTGGAGTCTGCACATCAGTTCGTATTTCTTAGAGGAATAAATTTTACTGTCATCCTTGCCAGACAAGTACGTATATTTCATTAGTTCAGAAACGTAAAGTGAGTTTTAGTCATATATCTTATCGATAATGACTACTGTTCAAATGAATGTACTTCTCACCATATAAACTGGTTTTAAAGAGGTAAACTACGCATCATTCTGAAGCATAGTTTTAATATACGCAGTATTTATAATATTTATATTTTCGTAAGTTACAGAGAAGCTGAAAAAATAAAGTCACACCGATGAAGAAGTTAAACTACGGCGATGAAATTTTTCAAAATATCTACTCAGCATTAATATGCTGTATTAATGTATTTGTATACATTTTCTGAACGAAAATTGCTGCCCAACTCAAATATTTGTTTATCATGTGGGACCAACTGGTCTGTACTATTTTAACATGCCTATAATATCTCGAATTATGCTCATGTTTATGTACTTCTCATGGTAAATCGTGCTTTTGTGTATAGAACTTGGTTCTAATTTGTGCTGGTAAGTACTAACGTACATCCAAGATAGCAGCTGAGACTGAGTACATCAGCAGCTGAGATTAACAGCTGCGAGCTCTGCAACAGCTGCCAGCTGCAGCTGCAATATACTGTCGCTGAAGCAAGTGCACTAGCTGAAAAATTCTATTTATTTTTCTGTGACCGAAACAGTTTGTTTTTCTCGGGCAAGTTCTGCAGATACAGGCAGTATTTTTGCCTCCAAAAAACGTACATATCAGCTCACACTTCTGTTTAATAACCCTAGAGAAGGGAAGGCGCCTGTTTGTCTTTCATTTTCAGACGTTTTTGTTTATACTTGCGTTTGTTTTTTGAGGGTTCCCAAGTATGTTTGTTGGAAACTTGTAGTTTGTTGATGCGTTGTGTATTTTGCTATATTAAAATCAGAAGTATGATAAAAAAATTATTATTGTTGTTAATTCATTTACTGTCGAACTTTATTGCGAAATTAATGCAAGCTGCAATTCCTTTACATTCATTTTTGTAAAATCATAATCTACAAAGAATCGCCATTGATTTGACATTACAGCTTACGTAATCAAAAGACGACAGTAAGCTTGAGAAACTAAAGCATCTTGTCTACAACAAACTGATATGAATATCCTATGAGGGTTTAGAGTGGTTATTTATGCGTACCCAATTTGGTATTGCGGTTTTACAGCGACCGTTTTAGCATCACCATTTCAGCACAGCCGTTCAGGCACTACCATTGTAGCGAGACTATTTCAGCGCAGCCTTTCAGGCACTACTATTTTAGCGTGACCATTTAAGCGCAGCCGTTCAGGCACTACCGTTTTAGCGTGACCATTTAAGCGCAGCCGTTCAGACACTACCGTTTTAGCGAGACTATTTCAGCGCAGCCGTTCAGGCACTGCCGTTTTAGCGAGACTATTTCAGCGCAGCCGTTCAGGCACTGCCGTTTTAGCGAGACTATTTCAGCGCAGCCGTTCAGGCACTGCCGTTTTAGCGTGACTATTTCGGTACAGCCGTTCAGGCACTACCGTTTAGGCGCCACCAGATACGTTGCCAGGCTTCCGGGTGGCGGAAAAAATTATTCGATTGTATAGTTTATGAAGTATGATTTTTGAATGAGAAATACATTTGGTAGGCTTGAGGTTTGTACGCGTAGGTCGAGAGAGTACAGTACACCGAGATTATTTTTGGTAAAGTTGTTAGGTAGGGTTATGTTGTTTCTTATTGCTTGTCATAAAACTTGGCTCTTGGCGCGAAACATCACACCAATAATTTCGTAGGGCGTCAACAATTCTCAACTTTGGCGTCGTGCGTTGTAATTTAGGCATCGCATATTATAATTTTAGCTTCGTATATCATAATTTTCGCGTCGTATTTTATAACTTTAGCGTCGTATATTATTGTTCTAGTGTCGTTCATGATAATTTTAGCGTCGCATATTAAAATTTTTGTTTTGCATATTATAATTTTTGAGTCGTATATCGTAATTTTAGCGTTGCATAGTGTAGTTTCAGCATCACACATTGTAATTTTAGCGACGCACATTGTAATTTTTCCCCAGTATGTTGTAATTTTAGCCCCGCGCACTCTAATTCTAGCGCTGCGTACTGCAATTTTTGCTTTGCATATTGTAATTTTAGCGCCGCGTTCTGTAATTCTAGCGCTGCGTACTGCAATTTTTGCTTTGCATATTGTAATTTTAGCGCCGTGTTCTGTAATTCTAGCGCTGCGTACTGCAATTCTTGCTTTGCATATTGTAATTTTAGCGCCGCGTACTGTAATTCTAGCGCTGCGTACTGCAATTTTTGCTTTGCATATTGTAATTTTAGCGCCGCGTTCTGTAATTCTAGCGCTGCGTACTGCAATTTTTGCTTTGCATACTGTAATTTTAGCGTGGCATACTGTAATTTTAGCGTGGCATAACGCTCATTAACGCTTTGTTAAAACGTTCTCGTACAACACGCATGGTGCACGCCCACGAGCAGCAGTCACACGCGGGATCAGAGGCCTGGTCAGACAGGACAAAAGTGCCTCAATAAAACGCCCAGATCAAAGCTCGAACAACAAATTGTTTACGAACACTCAACGAAGGCCTAAATTTTCTGGTTACAGCATGTCTAGGTGGTGGAATCTAGTAGGGCAAATATATGCATGAAAATGGTGGGGCCTTCGTTGGTGGAAAGCAAGCATTTCTTGCCTAATGAATGAAAACTAATTTATAACTTATGACTTGAGAAAATTGGACTTTCTAATTTTGCGTGAAAATGTCGCAAATTGAACGTTTCTTTATTACCTACATGCACACGATATTATGTTTTAATTAATCTACTTATTAGTTTAGTTTTAGTTCTTTAAAGCACAGAATAGAATTTTTATTTGGTATATGGCAAAGTTACTAAATATTATCCAGTTGAATAATATTCATATGTATGATCTCTAAAACCCTATTATATTAAAGAATTATTTGATGCAGTTAATTTAAGCTCAACAATTTAACTCATTTATCAACGGACGTTTATAAATAAAAGGGAATGAAATACAAATAAATTTCATGGACATTCTATAACCCCAAAATTATTTTCTATGATTTTACACTCGATGAACTTATCCTGAATTTTACATTTCATTTTGAAATTTTTATCTTGAGTACATTTTTATTCGACGGTCTAAGTTCGATCTAAAATCCGATCTGTTCACAGAAATGAACAACTGGACTCATGAAATGAAACAGTGCATGAACTTAAGTGCGCTCTGGATTGCGTACCTGGTGTACACCGCTCCGCGCAGTCATGTAGCTTTGCATGCTTCCAAAATTCCTGTCCTACATGAACCTTTCATTATTGTCACCCTGCAATGGCACTCGACCCTGTATTCCACTTTCTGTTTTGCATCGTTTTGTTGTTTGATTATGCCTATTGAAGAACTCAGTTTTCGGTGAAGGTCACACTAACTTCAATGGTAAGAATGCAGGTGTTTTGACAGCTGCAGTGACATTGACCAACAAAGTACACATACTTTGTGCGCGTATACAGCTGTAGTAGCTAAGTGTGTATTGGCTACTTCAGCAACCTTAGTTCAGAAAAATGTACGACCCACACACAGTATACAGTTGCTATGCAGCGACGACGCGTAGGGAATTTGTACTTATATTAATAAATAGTATCCTTCATAAGTGTGTCCAGTAGCTGTCTTAACCCTTTCGGTACCATGATGCAAATATCAGAACCTTTTCAACATATTTAACATCAAATTTTAAAAAAGATGCTTTGTGATGTTTTACGGTCACTGCATTGTCCTGATCAAACTGTAGCTTGCACTGCCCTACCAGCGTTTGCACAGACACACGTGTTGCTCTGCATCTTAATAGGCGAAAAATGACTGCGGCGACCAGAGATGCCGTCAGTACCGAAAGGGTTAATGACCAGCAGGTGAGAGGAAATTTGTTTCACTTGCTTTACTTGCCCAAGTTGACTTACTTTATTTAATCATGCTAACTTACAAAAATTAATCATGTTGACTTTGCTCTGCTTTAATATAAGTGATTTGCTTCACTTCACCTTGTCCAGTTACCTTTACTTAACCAAGTTTATTTGCTTTAGTCACGCATGTTGACTTGCATTACTTAAGCAGGTAATTTTGAGAGTTCGAAATGCGATTTAAATACGTACTACTCGTCTTACCTCATATGAGTATTCGGTTACTGCGAACGAGTCATTGAGAAACTCGTACAAGAAACAACTTTAAAAGAATGTTTGATATATGAGTGAGTGTTTATACTCATATCAATAGAAGAAGCTAAAAATGTACAGCTGTCGTATGTGAGATTAATGCATACGAGAACGTACGACAACAGATTTGTCATGTCACAAATAAAGTCAGCTTTGTTTCCTACACACAAGTGGGACGGTCAGTACTAGAGAGGCTGTCGGCACCTGTTGGCTTTGTATTAATAATAGCGCCGTCAAACATGCGCTACTAATAATTAGAGCTGGCACTGACCAGGTAATGTCTGTGAGGACACGACACTTGTCCCATGGAAGAGGACAGACTGCAACGCTCGATACGTTTTCAAAAATTCGATCAAAATTAGTCTTTCTTACGAAAAATGTTCTAAAAAATGTAGTTGTTTTCGTTGTGTTTCTTTTTTTTCTTCTTTGTTTTCGATTTATTTTGATTATTATGATATAATTTATGTGCTATTAATATCGTTACTATTATTGTTATTAATATTGGTTTCATTATTATTGTGATGAAGCTCACACGTCACTGCTGTATACGTCACTGCTCATCAGCAGTAACGTATACTCTTTTAAAGTTGTGATGTGAACTTTGTTTAGTTTCTTTACTAAACTAATTTACTTTTTCACTACTTTACTATCTTATTACTTCACTACTTTACTATCTTATTTTTTCACTACTTGAATCTCTTACTTCTTCACTACTTTAGTATTTTGTTACTGTACTACTTTATTATCTTTCTACTGCACTATCTTACTGCTTCACTACTTTACTATCTTACTTCTTCACTACTTTACTACCCCACAATTCTGCTAACACTAGCCACACCAACTCTGCAAACGCTAGCCACACCAACTCTGCAAACGCTAGCCACGCTAACTCTGCAAACGCTAGCCACGCTAACTCTGCAAACGCTAGCCACGCTAACTCTACAAACGCTAGCCACGCTAACTCTGCTAACGCTAGCCACGCTAACTCTGCAAACGCTAGCCACGCTAACTCTGCAAACGCTAGCCACGCTAACTCTGCAGACGCTAGCCACGCCAATTCTGCAAGCTTTACATATATAGCCTTTATTAACCGTATTTCTCTTGAACAAAAAACTGGCCCTCCTCTATGCTTTTCTTCTCCACTCCTATTTTTTTCTGATATCATTTGAGAATAGCGCCAAGGCATGACGTGTGGAGAATGACATCCATACGTAAATCTTTAATAACAATAACACACCCTAGAATTTTTGTTCTGCATCAAAGAGATAGCCATTGTCTGAGAGTAGAGTATTGACACCAATTTTTTCGATGAGCTATTAATAGTTAGTCAAAGGAAATCCCTGATCGATTTATGCTTTTGCTAACCCAACATGGTCTCAGCAACACAGTGAGTGTTTCTTAAAATGAAATCAGCTTTTTCTTGATTCAAAATGCTGTTTAAAAGCTGGAACTTGTTCGTTCGAGCTCCTATTTTGCTTCATCAGCAGCGCGCATTTCGTGACGCCTGCAGACATGTAGCGCTCTGAACTACATGCAGTCGTGTAATCTACGTATGTCACCTTGAACACGCGCACGGTACTATAATCTTTTAATTCAAACAACTTATACTTCAAAGTAGTAAAGGTAATAGATTTCAAAGTAGAATTCAAAGTAGTATAAGTAAAAATTCGGAGGCATACAGACTAAGTTCTGCACAAGACACCTGCTTCAGACTCTGTCCTTTGGTCACAGCTGCGTTGCTGCAAGTGTTCACACTTGGCACTTCTTTGGTGATTCACACCGAGAAATTAGAAAGAGAAGAAACTTGGGAATTTGAATAGACTGTACCGCAAAATCAACATCAAGCTCTTCATTCTAACCTTCATTACTTATATCTTTGTGCACAAACATATACGAAAATACAACACTATCACGTGATAGTAATGAAATGATCCACGCTTAGACCTAAAACATGCAAATTTTGACGAGGACATACGTCTAATCGCTTGTGAATAGAACTAAAATCAAAGCAACTCCATTCCTTGAATCTAAGCTTAACTTTGAAACAAACCCTACTCTTCCAGCCAAGTTACTGTATTCTCGTCCAACACAAATACAAACCAACAATCAGTATTTCGTTGTAAGTTGCTGTGCATGAACGTGCAGCGCTCCAACTTAATGTTAAAGTTATGAAATTTCACTTTAGTAGCGCAGAAGTAGGGGAATAATAATCATATTCTGTTTTGTATTTTCTTATTTCCCATACCTTGCTGACAATTATTTGACATGCATTTTGGTTGCACCATTTGAACCTGACTCATTAGTGTTTTGGGTGTTTTGCGTTGCTACAATATTTTTGTATTCTATAACATAAGAAGATCATTTATCTCTTATGTTGAATTCTTATTTGGGATTATGATCATTTCTATAGCTGCACCTTGTTAGAACGTACCTAAACTTATATGCTTCATAATTTTCATTCTAAAATACTTTAAATTAATATATGCACATTTATTGATATAGCTAAGTCAGAATGCCTCTCGAGGTGAAGTCATGGTTTTTGAATGACAAGTTAAGAGTTAGAACAATAAATAAATATTAATTTATTCGAACAAACAACTTGGGTTTGAAGTTTTTTTGAACATATATTGTTTCATCATAACGTAAGCACAAAGACCGCAAAAAATTAGCAAACTAATATTACTGAAAATAAATTTTATCAATTTTCAATGTTAGGCATTGTTTTGTCTTCGTTTTTCCGATTGATATTTTATTTCTGGACAGAGGTGGTCTAAATGAAATTCGATTATACTTTTACCCGCAGATATGTTGATCAGCATTAACAAAAATTATTTTCTTCCTTCTGTACAGAAAACTATGTATGAACAAATTATCCGACTGATGAATTTATCAAACCCCGTAGAAGAACCTGGGTCCCATCCGCAAAAAAAAATATTTAAAAGCTCCCTGATATTGGATGGTCTTTCTCGACTGTGTTCTGAGTATCATTGTATGTCATAAATTGTGTATTGTAAATAACCGTTGTAGTGATGCACATTACCCATCGGTTGGTATTATTCGTGTAAAATACATACATTTACAGCACAAGGAGGTGGTTGCACACTACACCACGGTGTTCAGGTTCGTAAAAATGGGGTGCACTGTCCAATAACTAATTGTGCTGCAGGTGCACATCACTGCACCACCATACAGATGCACTATAGCTGCCCAGCTCCACAGTACTTAACGCAGCTGTACTCACGACGAGGACAGGGACGAGACTGGGATGATGGGCGTGTCCTCTGTTTATATAAGGGCAGCAGCAGCGCCAGGTGACCCTCGCAGGGACAGCCAATGAAAACGACGCAAATGGAGCTTATGATAAACGTCATGAAATTCACGAAGCTCATGGCCGCTATTGACCGTGTACTTGAGACGCAGAAAACAAGTTCGTCAAAGAGATCGTCATTAGAGATCATCAAATTCATAAACTAGATGACCAAAATGACATACATACATACATACAGATGATAGATTGATACAGATGACGTAGAACTGTATCAATAAACTAAATCTGATCAAAAGCGACAGACATAAAGCATACATTTAATGAACAAACCCGTAATTTAAATCCAGTTGTGTCCAGTGAACGAAATTTCGTAAACGAAATGGGACGAATTACCCACACAAAAATTAGTGCACATTCGACAGGAAGCTAGCGAAGCATGAGAAACGATCGCCGACTAGTCCAGAAGCTCAGAAATTTTAGTTTGATTTTTTTAATTAAGACCATCAAGAAACGTGACGAAGAGTAAATTCAAAACAAGTCTGAGTGCTGCAAATTACGAAGTCTGCTTATTTTCTAGTGCCTGGCCGCGCAAAATAATTGATTAGATTTTTTTGTCGTACGGATATTATCAATTTAGCAGCCTGTGTTTGCGCCCATCATGGTACAAATTCCTATTTCACATTCACTTGATTGAAATTACCCTCCATACAATAAAAGCAATTAAAGTTATAAATAGCTGTAGCATGAAATAAAAGACCATTAGCATTGGTTATTCAAATGACTGAAAGATACATCGTTTTAGCATCAGCGAATATTTAGTTTTATTCCGGTATTTCTGTATTTTTACTTAATTATCCGGGTATTCATGACCAGTATTTTGTTTTGCAGTTAAAGCGTTTGCTTTTACTTCTCTGTAGCTGTATCGAAATGCCTGCTAATGCATCAAGAGTTTCAGCATACAACTAAAATTTCTAGTCATGTGTTACGCAAAAATACTAAAATATGTTTTTACTTTAAACTAATACCTTCATATTTTTACAACCAATAATTTCTTGTTTTTCTATATCAATGCGTTGTATTTCTAAACCAATACTTCAATATTTGTGAAACCAATACCATTATTTTTAAAGCAATTCTTTCACGTATTTTAAGCCAATGCTTTCAAATTTACGAAAGTATTGGCAAAGTTTCAATCCAATGCTTGCATATTTTTGAAATTTGTACTTCCACATTTTTAGAACCACTTCTCTCATATTTTTAAAATCAACACTTCCATGGTTTTGAAACCTATACGTCCATATGTTTGAAAGCAACACTCCCATATTTCTTAGTGCTACTCCTCGCAAAGAAAATACGAAATTTAATAACAGAATTCTGCAGAAGGAAGACCTGTGTCGTCACTCTCACGTGTGGCGGTATCGTGCATGACTAATTGGGCAGCGAATGAGGTCTAAAAACTGTGAGCTGTCAAAAGAGATTATTATTTACTAACTGAAGATGTCGTGTTCTGCAAGAAGAGCTTCATTGTGATGTCCAGATTTTATCGGATGGTGAGGGGGAGTAAATGCAAATGGGACCTTGAGTACGTCACAAACTTAGCTTCAATTTGTGAAAAGTGTTTTTTAGCTTTCTGAATAGAGGCAGTGTTTCTCAAGACTCAACCTGCGTATGTACGTATGTTTTGAAATCCGTCCTACACAAGACCTACATTCATAATTATTGATTAAATCTTTTCCTTTCATTTGGTTTATACTTTGGTTTCATTTTATTTTGTTTGAACAGTTCTCTCCTAATGGTAATGTGTTATAAGTTATTATTTTTATAACTGGCCATACTAATTCATGTTTAACCTATAACGAAAAAAAAATAACGTACGGCCACTCTTTCATAAAATTTAAAAGCAGAAAATATAACATTCAACTTATAGCTACCATACCTTAATTTTTTGACATTTTGTTCATTTTATACTCCGATGTAAGGTAAAACATTAAAAATATGCCTCGTAACGTACCTAACGCCCTTAATCCTTCGAGGAAACGCGCCACTTTAGCATCTGAAGCAGCTCTTGATATTTGACTACACTTTCGAGTGGAAGAAGAGCCCCTTGTGGTTTAATTCAAGAAGATCCTTCAAATTATGATGCAGTCGTTAACTTATCAGAGCGTCTTTGAGTCGTCAAGAGTAAACTCAATACGTCAGGCACGGTACGAAGTCTCTTTTCCTCCGGTGTGGTCTCTGTAGGTCACTTGCTTCTTTCGTTTCTACGCAGCTCTATGTTCAACTACCAGACATATTTTCCTCGTATACTTTTAGACTTAGTACCAGTACCAGTAGGTTTTTACTCACTAACATTTCAGGTAAGTCCAATACATATTCATCGTACCGACAAGGTATACCTGCTCACATTCCCGACTTATCTACCTTTAAGGGTTATCTAATTTAAAAATGCGTACTTTAGACTCGAAATTTTGGTAGTCTCTTAGATAAAAGGAGTACTAACATTAAATTAAACAAACACTCCACACTAATGCATTAATTCATGAACGATGGTAGCTCTTCGTTTTTCTAAAAAATTCCCTATGTTCATTTGGTGAACTGGAAGATTTTTCACTTTCATTCATGAGTTCCTTAAACTTTATATCTGTAAAGTACAGTGCGTTAAATTTATCCACTATTTGTTCAAAATATTCATAGCATTTCTTCTTGTCAAAGGACATTGGCAAATCGCTACATATATTTCATACTACATAAGCTCTGCTATAATTTATCATAAATGGGAGTAAATATCTTACAATCTTATTTGTATCGTAATGGAACCAATTCCGAAAATTGTTAATAATCTGATTCACTTTTTATGAAGAACATTTTCACACAGAACCGCTAATTCTTTTTCTAAATTTTAAAACCCGCGTTAGTGCTTTTACGGCACAACTATCAAGTACAGGTCAATGTCGATACTACAATTTAATACTAATATTTAGCATACAATAACTTCCTACTGGCAGCAGAACACCTTAGGAGCAAGAGGCTGGGACTCTTTTTTTCTGCAACTATTTTGTGATGTGAACAAACGTAATCAACTGCAATTTCCCTAGGGAAGAACCATAATTACTGATAGGCATATTTGTTGAAGCAAGTTAATCACTATTGAGAAAATAAAAGTGGACATCGAGTAATAACTTTAGAAAAAGTACTAAATAATCAAGGAATACAAGAAGCAAGTACAAAACAAGATGAGCTCAAAGTTTGTTCTGACATCTAATTCTTTCGTGGTTTATCTTGATACACTTTTCTCAGTATTTTGCGTACAAATCTTATTCATTTGCTGTAAAATTTATAATTGTTAGGATTAGTATTTTCATTTGCCTTGAGAGTATATGCAAGTGTTCAAAAAGAGATAATATCTATTAATCCATATAAAATGTTAATCCTCGTATGCAGACTCTTTGATTTGAGCTAAATAATTTTTAACGAAGAAAGGCAATTCTGAACACCTTCTTTTGAAAATTCTAAGCTGTTGATCCAAGCAGTTTCTATATTATGGTAAATATAAAGTTCTGTAACTTAATTTTTCGGACGTGGTCCTACAAGAAATGAATTTAAGTGTATTTGACTAGCTTTGTCAAAATTCCAGCCTGCAAGTTAAAATTTCATCCATAAAATTGATTTACTTGTTTGACTAAGCTATAGAACACTCACTAAAACTAGTTTTAAATAGAATATACCGTCACATTTCATAAAACAACAAATTGAGCTCGTGTCGGCACCCAATCTATATTGATAATTAAAATTAAAATTAGATCAATAAGATATATAAATAAAACATATTTTTCAGATATATTATCAATTAAATCAACAAATTGTGCAGCATATTGGCAACTATAACACACCTTATCTTATCCAAATTGTGAGTTACGAATTTAGAATTAGATTTATTCCTTTTTCTGAACAATTAAGAGTCTCATTTCTTTAGTATCATTTTCCGTACCTCACTCTCAGTTTCCTTTTGTTTATCTTCGTCAACAAACAAAAGTGACTTCATTAAAAACTTTCCTACAAGCTAGTATACATATGATCGATTTGAGGTCATTTGATGAACACAGGCCTGTTCTCACTGGATTTTAGAAAAAGCTGGTCAGCAATTCTGATGTTTCACTAACAGAAATATTCAAGCCTACAGTTGCTCTCCTTGTGTTGACAAACATCAGTATGCACTTTTTTTAGTCCACCGTACAATGTTTGGGATGAAAGATGTTTGGGAATATGCAATGTTTGGGATATGCAAGTGATGTTGATTACCTTCAGGTGGCTTTACAAATCAGGGACTACTATTCTAATAAATAAAGAGCTTTGTTAGAGTATACTGGCAATAAACTCAGCATATTAAAGGACAAGCTTACGTGTAATTCTGTAGAAAATTTCCGATTAGAATAAGTCTAACATTTACGAGACGGATAAGATTATCTCTCTTTTTTTCTGGAACGTGGCTTACTTGATCCTAGTGATTCTCAACAGAGCTATTTCATTTTTTTATATATGTAGAAGCAAAATTAAAATCAACATACTAAGTTGAAATTATTGCAACAGATACCACATAGAGAATGTGAAACTTTAAAACTGATGGCTTCTATCATGCAGAATCCACAACATGAAGACAAGCGAAGCAAAACGACCTCCGGCTTATGCATATCATTACACAAAATAACAGACTAGCTAAATGTTTACGTTTTCAATTATGTTTGTTTTACATTGTACGTTAGCAACAGCATATCGTGCCAATCTGCAGAAGCAAGAGCTTCAGGTCGTGCTTTTATGCAAGTACAGTGGATCATTGCGCACAGAAACACACATATGTCATAAGCATTGCCTTCACTGATTTTAGCAAACTTCGCTTCGGTTCGTAAGCCTTGTGGGTACTAAAGTGAACCCAATTCTTGCCCAAACGCACCTGAAGTTAACCAACTTTAGAATTTCGAGCTTTTATAAATACCAGTCATTTATTCCACAGGGATAAAATTCGTTTTTTTTTGTTTAACGTCCTTGGATTTTGCTATACAACGCTGTATATTTAAATACTTTCAACGTAATGATTTTCCGTGAGTATTTACACTCATATGCAGTAATAAGTTTGGATTTGAGGTTTCATAGTAGTTCTCGAAAAAAACGTGTACCTGCGCAAATAAAGCATTTTAAAATATTTCAATTGAAAAAATATCAATTAGAAAACATTCTCCAATTCGCATTCCGCACTTGGGAAAAACGAACCACGTTACTTTGAAATACTGACGAAATTGAGATTTTATTTATAATATATTTTAGTTTGCAGCGGGAGATACATTCCTTAAAAGTTTTGCAATGGGTTTTAGCGAAATAAAACCGGTGTAATATGAATTCACACCTCTCAGTGGCATTGGAAACCACAAGGCTGTGTTTGTGTGGGTTGTCCCTTGGTTGTGTCTCCAACAAAGTTGATTTTGACGGTTGCCAGCGAGTTAAAGCTACCACATTCAACAGTGCTGAAGGTCGTATGTAAAAATTTGCTACTGTAGAATTACAAAGTGTAACCTGCAACCAAGACGAAAAGAGTTTCAGTTTACAGGTTAGAACGAATTTTTGGGGATGGAATATTCCTCACACGAGTTTGTTTTAGTGATGGGGCAAGCTTTCATGACAGGGAAAGTGAACAAACACAAAATGAAAAACTAGTGATCAGAAGACCCCTTACGTATCTAGGACATCTCAGCGGGATACTCGTATTCTAAAAGTAAATGTTTAGTGTAGGATCATGTGCAATCAGATCATTCATTGATATTTCTTGAAGGAGGCATCAATTGCTGCAAATTTTTTGACAATATGTGTGGTACCACAACCAGATGACTTCCAACCAACCATAATTATCCAGTAAAATGGCGTACCACCACATTTGAGGCTACGTGTTTATGGGTTCCCCAAACAAACATTTCCATACTGGTGGATTAGGACAGATGGGCCAATTCCATGGGCCCCTCATTCACCAGTTATGTACTTATCTCTACGGAGTTATGTTAAAGATATCTTGCGTTGAACAAAGATACGGGAAATTACTGACCTGGAGCGAAGGATTGCAACTGTTTTGATGTGCTTCGTGCAACTAATGGTGTCAATATATAGGGTGTGCATCAAGTCTCTTTACTATTTCAAAAATTTATTATGAATGCAGTTGATAACATATTTTATTCAGATTTTTTTTATTGAATTTAGTGTTTATTAAAGTTTTGATCACATTTTGAATTTGTGATTCTGGTTTGTGAAAGAGGTGCTGTTGAATTAACCCCTAATAAATGGCTATGTCTCAGGAGAAGGTGTAATGTGTCTCGTGGTTTTTTGAAAGAAAAACGGATAGGCAGACTCAGCGAAACTACAGAACTAAGTATGGAAAAGATCCACCATCACGTCTGTCAATTCGTACATGACACAAGAAATTTATAGAGACAGGAACAGTGTTAGATAAAGGGAGGAGTGGGCGACCAAGAACATCAAATGAAAACATCGATCATGTACAACAATCCTTTTTGCGTTCTCCCTCAAAATCCATTCGTACTGCTGCCACACAGTTAGAACTACCGCGTTCAAGAGTGCACAAGGTCCTACACATGAACTTGCAATTGTACGCGTACAAAATACAACTCTTACAGGCACTCGAGGCAAATGATAAACCAAGACGAAAAGAGTTCACAGTCAACATGCTGGAACGAATTTCTGAGGATGAAATATTTCTCAGACGAATTTATTTTAGTGATGAGGCAACCTTTCGTATTTCAGGGAAACTGAACAAACACAATGTGAGAATCTGGGGATCAGAACACCCCCACGTGACTAGAGAAACTAAGCGTAATAGCCCAAAGGTGAATGTGTGGTGTGGGATCATGTGCAATCGAATAATTGGTCCATTTTTCTTCAACGAGACATCAATTACTTCAAATGTTCATCTTTACCTTTTAACTGACTGTGTGGCACCACAACTGAACGAATGATCTTCAATTAACCATAATTTTTCAGCAAAATGATGCACCACCTCATTGGGGATTGCATATTTCTGGGTTCTTCAATCAAACATTTCCAGACCGGTGAAATGGAAACGATGGGCCAATTCCTTGGCCACCACGTTCACCAAATATCACTCCTCTGGACTTCTTTATATGGGGTTATGTTAGAGATATCGTGTATCGAACAAAGATACGGAATATTACTAACCTGAAGCAAAGGATTAATGATGCCATTATCACAACTGATGAAACTATGCTACAGCGAACATGGCAAGAAATCGAGTACAGTCCTGATGTGTTTCGTGCAACTAATGGTTTCCATGTAGAAGTCTATTAAATAACTTGTAAAAAAACTAATAAATGCTGAATACAATAGAACAAATCTGAATAAATATCTAATCAACTGGATTTGTTATAAACTTTTAAAATTGTAAAGAGACTTTATGGACACCCTATTGAATATAAAATAGGGTAGAAGTAAAAAATCTACAATAACTAGTTCTCATTTTGAAATGATTTGGACGTATGTATGCCTCCATTTGTTTTTATGATAGATATGATAAATTAAAACTTTGTGGACTACCTGTATGTTTATATTTTATTTGTCATGATTTTTTTTAACACTTTGTATATCAAATATTGCCTAACAAATGCTTGTTTTTCCAAATGCGTTAATATTTGGAAAAAGCATACACATGATTTTATCGTACTCGTGTTCATACATATATGATATTTACCTATTTTCTTGTTTCGTTAAAATAAATTCAGGTGCAAGCTCATTCATGCAATTAATTCAGCTCATTCACTCTCATTTACTTCGTTGCTCGTCATTTCTTAACCATATCGACAATAGAAAACTTTTTTCTTTTCACATACAGTACACGTAATAATATTTTAAGGGAATGTTTGGGAACGAAAATTCCTTACGACAAAATGCCTGAGAACGAATGAGACCAAATTTGTTTCACGATATTTTACAACTTGAGCCAGTTGATGAATACAGGGTGTTTCAGAATTAAGGCAACCAGTATTGCATATTAAATAAATTATTTAAAATCAATGTTTGGTTATTTAAATCTTCTATTATTTTGAAGGTAATTGGATAATCTTTCTATTTCAAGTGTGTAAATTTTTAATTCATACCTTATATAATGGCTGTGGATTGAAATATCGTTATCAAATTCCATAAAGAAGGTGGGAATAACGTACAATTGCAAAAAACGCACTTTTTTGATTGGAAAGGTGTTAAAAAGCTTAAGTAGACTGGTACAACCTCTGATAAATCAGGATGAGGCTGGGAACGAAGTGTTCGGCCCAAAAAACTTATCAAAAACATGCGGAAGAAGTTGCGTCGAAACCCACGTCGATCCAATCGAGAACTGGCTGCAGAAACTGGTGTTAGAAAAACTTCAATGTATCAAGTTTTGAAAGAGAATCTGGGAAAGAAACCTAACAAAATGATAAAACGTCATGAGCTTACTGAACATCATGAGAGAATGTCGGCTGAAAGAAATCACATCCTTGATGAAATAGCTCAAGGCACACTTCGAAACTTGGTGTTCACAGAAGAGGAAAAATTTGACATTCTGCAAGTTGTGAACCATCAGAACCACTGAGTTTAGAGTTCCTCAGATTCAGCCGAGGTTAAGATTGTTACGAGTCGTCAAACTGCACAGTGTGTCATGGTTTGGAAAGCTGTGAGCCACAGGAAGATCTCCGTTTGTTTTTGTGCCTTGTGGGATCCACCTGAACTCAGAATGGTACATTTCTCTTATTTTGAAATCAAAGTTGCTATCATGGGCTACAAAACATTTTCAGGGTTCACCGTAGGAGTCTCCAACGTAACCCAAACCTGGATTCAGAGAAACATTCCATCTTTCATAAGCAAAGATGTATGGCCAGCAAGGAGCCCCGACCTCAATCCCTTGAACTTTTTAATCTGGTCCATTTTGAAGATAAGAGTCTTAGCTACCCCCTCACACTTCTCTCTAGTTCTTCAAAGCAAAATTACAAAGGGAATGGGTAGCAATTCCACAAGAACAGATACGTCCCGCTTGCGATGCGTTTGTAAATAGACTTAAAGCTGTAATTCGTAATAAGGGTGTTTACATCGAATAAATGCAACACTGTATCGTTTGCTTATTATTCACCTTTAAGTTTCAACCCTTAAAATCAAAATTGCACATTTGAATTTTCATAAACTTAGCAAAAAGTTTGTTGCCTTAATTCTGAAACACCTTGTAGTAGGTTGTAACTTCAGAATACATTATTTGTTCTCATTTTTTTATGATGAACAAAGCACATCAGCAAACTGTGTATAAGTATGCAAAAAAATATTCCTTTTATTTCTAATTACTAGTTTTCATTATACACTAGGAAAACTAAAAATTTTGTGTGACTAGTTTTCATTTGTGTCTATTTTTTATTGTTCAAACAATACTGTCTGTTACTGAGCGTCTCAATTATAACCAGGGATAAAATATAGTTACTGTCAATAATATGAATTCCTTTAAAGATAAAATAAATGTACCAAATTCATTGATGGATTCATATGGGAGGGTTAAAGACTTGAGTAAAATATAGGTAGAACTTTAAAAAGTTCGAGTTAATTACAGGGTGTCTCAAAAAAATGTACTCGCACTTTGAATGACGAGAAAACCTTTATATATGAACATAGAGTAAAATTGAACATCTTCAAATACAGAAGATAAATGTAATTGAAGAATCATGTTCGCAAATGCTCAAAACAAAAAAGGCCTGCAACACAAAAAATGCAGCATGTTAGTGACAGTTAAAGTGTGAGTACAGTTTTTTTAAACACCCTGTAGTTATTGACGTTAGCCATGAAATCACAATTTTCTATGAACGTTCAAAGAAAATTGTTTTTGAATAGTACACTAATTTAAATTTCTAATTCATTCAGGACACCCATTAAAACTCCCCGATTTTTTATTTAAAATTTTCCTGATTAATAATTTCTTAGCAGTCGTTCTTTAATTACAATTCCTACAAAAGGTCTGCTTGTCATTTTTTCTTTTTTTAGACCCCGGTTGGAAAAACTTGAAAAAGAGTTACCGTCCCTTTTATCAAAATACTTGGCCCATAAATCCTTTCATATTGTTTTGATAAATAAATGATTATGAAATCCATTTTAAGTTACAGAGACAAACTTCCTAAAAGTTTGTTCTCATCCGCCATTTACAAATATTGTTGCGCACATTGTACGTCTTAATCTATGGACTCTACGTCTAGAGTAGCTGTTTGTGTGGCAGAACGTCCAGGAGTTTCCGTACATCAACCCTCATCACTCAGCTGTACTCATTCATGCAGAGATCTACAACCTCCTCGGCAAATTAGAAGATTTTAATGTAATCTCTACAGCATCTAGTATTTTGGATCTGCACATTTTAGAATCTCTGTTCATATTGAAAGAGAAACCTATTTTAAATGATACGCAATCGTTTCATCTCATGCGATTAATTTCATTTTTTATAGTTTTTTTGCTGAGGGGTTTACTTGTTTGGTTCATACTTCAGTTCTTTTGTATTTTGTTATTTCATATCTTAAAAGTAGCTTTGAAGGTCGAAACGTTAAAAAAATATTTTGGCACTTTTGTTGAATTTCTAGTTAACAAAATGATTAGGTTGAAATTGGTTGTCTTGATCTTCTCTCTTTAGTTCAACTTTGAAAAAACAAAATATTAATATAGCTCGAGCAGTTCAATAATATCTGGTAAGCTTTCAAAAAGTGAATCAATGTATGGATTAATTTTGAGAAGAACAATATTACGTATATTCCACACGAAGGCAACTTTTACATTTCTTTTTATAGGACTTTGTTATAGTTGAAAAGTCTTTTCAATGCAAATAAACTATTAATGTTTTATACGAACGATGCAGGTGAAATGTCACACAGTGTCCCGGGTTCCTCTACGTAGAGCATCTGTCACTCAGCTGTGCTGTATTTTCATTTATTTTTCTATGACTGTCTAGTCTCATAACATGATGTTAGGAGGACCTATTGTAAGCCTATCATATTCAACCAGTAGGGCTATGTAATTTTAAAACTGATACTGGCTCTTTAGGCATCGCTTTAGGGAAATCCTAGTTTCTGGCAGCGCTATTTATTTCAAAAACCTGTGATTCAATTGGACTCGTATGCGATTTTTATTTACGATTGGCGTACGAATGAAGACCTTTCTCCTTTATACTTGCTCTGAGATTTATTATTCTGTAGAGCTATGTTTATGAACCAAACTGTCAGTTGTTCTAACACAAATAAATTGGTTTTGAACAGTCGTCAAGCCCAAAATAACTGCGTACTTAATTCTTTTCAGTGCTCGTTGCTTGGACATCAAATTTATAAATTTCTTTCAACTTTAGGAACGAAATGTTTTTAAAAGTATCGTATTTTATTCCGGAAATCGAAACAATTTTTACGTGGTATTTTATCTTTCATCACTATAATGTAACTTCCACTAACGTCAATGTTAGTAATTGTTTTGTTACAATAAGTGAATGTGAAACCTCAGAACTTTAGTCTACTCCAGCTCTTCTTATCTATATCAACATCTAAATCTTGATAATTTGAGACATTTACTGTTTTAGTTTATCATTTTTTTAGTCTTTCTCTGATATGTAACGTCCGTTTTTATTCAACGCGATGATATTTACAGATAACTGTAATCATGATTATATTGAATCGATCATCAACAATTAATACTAAACAGTCGACCAGTAATTTAAAATTACAATTTCAATTTAATTCCAATTACAACTTCATGTTTTAACGCTTCACTCTCATAATTTTTCTTTTTCTGTCTTTCACAGATGTTAAACATTCGATTTAGTTAAATGCAATGATAATTCTAAGCTGTGCCTACAGAAAAAGTTTCACTTATCACCTAAAATGCGTAAAATACCTACCACGTCAGAATTTACAAGTATCACCAATGACTACCTCTTAAGTCATCATTGAAAAGGTGAAGTTTCATTTGCTCCACCATGTATATATAACATTAATTGCGTGATGTGAGTGTTTACGTATACCCGTAGGTACCGCTGTTATATCATCTACTATGCATAGAATACCTACCACTTAGGAATTTTATGATAAAGCATCTTTAAAAACCAATGCTGTTACATTTCTTATGTACCAACTTTACTGGAAATATACGTTTTTGTTTTTTTATTTGTCTGTGCGAATTTTTATACCACTAGATATTCAATAAAACTTAACTGGTAATTATATCAATAAGAACTACTACAAAATAAGTTGAAATTAGTAGAAATTAATTATAATAACAGTTGTAATTAGAAGTTTAATAATATACAAGTTCATTTTCTGACACGGGAACACATGCGCCACAAGAGTAATGACCCAACAAGTTAGTTACACCTTCTTTCAATAATTCAAAAGTAGGTTGTTTGAAAAAAAAACATAAAAATCCGCTAAATAAAATCAAAAATATTCCGTATGCTTTGTTTGTTTACACGTTTAAAAAATGTATAGCTTAAGTCTATTTTGTACAAGTAGTACTAAGTTTGAAACGAGGATATATTTAGCAAGAAGTTTACGCGCACTTAAAGTTAAAAGCTGTGCTGCTTCACAAAACGTTTTCTGTACATTGTGTTCTTTTACCAGTCTAACTTCGACTTCAAATTAACGGCAGCTTCTGAAGATTATCACAATTTTTACAGTAATTTTCGCTAGTCGGGTGTTGAATTTAGTTGGGGCTTTATCCTATCCACATTTATGGCAGTCATACGTAGTACTAAAAACTATGGTACGATAATTACTGTATTGCTGGTGATTGTCTCCAGGAGCACAGAACAGCAGAAGACTCTCACACTAGCCTCAAATGGAAGCTAATGTCTCACACTAACCTATAATAGAGGTTAATAGAATAGAATAAGGCGATAGGAACGAGCCGTTTGGCCCATTCTTGGTTCAATACCGAAGTCCCATGCCGTATACCGAAGTCCCATGCCGTATACCGAAGTCCCATGCCGTATACCGAAGTCCCATGCCGTATACCGAAGTCCCATGCCGTTACCGAAGTCCCATGCCGTATACCGAAGTCCCATGCCGTGTACCGAAGTCCCATGCCGTGGTTAATGCTTCATGATGAGCTTCTTTTTTAGGCTAATCTCCTGCTGGCCTCCACTTGAGGCTAATATCTTCCACTAGCCTCTTTTCGAGGCTAATTCATGCTACACTTGATAGTACAGCAAAAACTTCAGACGCATTTGTGCAAAAGCTAACAGATACACAAGATGTTAGTAAAGCTTCACAAATTTTATTACAAGTGGTACTTGATTTTGAATTTTAGTTTCCGATTAATGAGGTAGTAGCTCCGTGAGAGCTGCATTCACACCCCGGAATAAAATCCTTATCGCGTCGCTAACGCCTGCTTATCACTTTAATAATTGTCGCTACGAGGCAGATAACAATCCAGTACTTTACAGAGACATTCTTTAATTACTTATCAAACATTGAAGTGAGCAATAAGTATGAAAAACAAGGCAACCTGACACGGGAGGCACATTAGACACCTCAACGAATCCACACAGCAGATGGGCTCAGAAAAAGCCGCCGTCCCGAGCTGCAACTGGCATCCCTATGAGTACGTCCCTTTAAATTGTAATACATAAACTTAATTTTATGGCATAACCTCGGACACAACGCACACTAATCAGGATTCAATGACGCACTGACTCGTTTTTATATACATAGAAGGTAGTTATGCACATGAATTGCTTACGCATATACGGTGGATTTGAACAATGCACTGATATTATGAACAATGTACATATATGTAACTTGATGTTTATCAACATATTTGTCAACACCTTGACTGTAAGTCTAATGCATGCCGGCAGTTTAGGCACACATGTTTGATGTTATCAATAACATGAACATTATTGTTCATTGCGTGTCAACATATCGAGCAACGCTGCAACATATATCCTCACTCCGAGCAATGCTCTTAATCTAGACAAAAAACTTCGCCAATATTAGAGCAACTGCCAACAACTACGGCGGTGTCCAAGTATTAGTCACCAGTTATAATAAGTCATAATGAGTTTAATATCTCGGTTGAGGCAGCGTCCAACGATAATTCTGTTATTTCCAAGTTGATGATGAGCCTAATATCTCTCAATAATGTGTTCTGTGCTGCTTTAGATGGCTTCAGCTGGTGGAGAGTGTCGGAAGACCAGCTGATACAGCGCCGTGGCCAGCGTCGACCCAAGGAATGGCCCCGCCCAGTATACCTGCGCATGAACAAATGATCACAGTCTACAATCATACAGTACATGGCAGTTTCGATATTACGGTATATTTTGCTTTCAATGATCGTACGGTCTACTTTAGTTTCAATGATCATACGGTCTACCTTTGTTTCAATGATCGTACGGTCTACTTTTGTTTCAATGATCTTACGGTCTACTTTTGTTTCAATGATCGTACGGTCTACTTTTGTTTCAATGATCGTACGGTATATTTTGCTTTCAATGATCGTACGGTCTACTTTTGTTTCAATGATCGTACGGTCTGTTTTGGTTTCAATGATCATACAGTCTAATTTGGTAATGATAATCATATACTCTAGTTCCATCACGATTATCACAGTCTACTTCGATTATAATATTTACACACGGTTTTTTCGCCATATCAGCATGTATTTTTGAGAGAATGTGAAATTTGTATTTAAATAATAAAGTTTAAACTGGAACAATGCTTCACGACTAACAACAAATACATTACGTTTTTCGAAAGAAAAATCTAGTCCACTCATATCTAGCTCATTTTCAACTGAAAAATTCAACCGTCGCAAAATGTATTCTCATTAGAGTATACAGTTTATCAATATTTATTCTAAGAAGAATTTTTAATACATTTATGCCGTCATACTGCTGCCGCCTGAGACACTGACCCAGTGATAGTCCCAGACCTCTTGCGTTGGACTCCCTATGACCATGGGTCCCAGCGCCCGTGCAGGGTTCATGCAAGCACCGCTCAGCCATCCCTGGTGGATGCCAATTAATTTTTAGCATGAAATATGGATAAAATAATAGATCACGGCATGGGACTTGGGTATCGACCCAAGAATGGGCCGAAGGGCTCGTTTCTATAGCCTTATTCTTTGTGTTCTATAAATAAATGAGCAAGCGTTGTAAGTAATCAATGATTTTTACAGAATCTACTTGTGTTCAGTAAAAAAAATGAAATAGACAATAATAATTGCTAAGTTAGGATCATGGTCTTGTTCTAAATTTCGTAACCATACTCGTAGAAGCCAATGAAATTATTATACCTTTACAAACTTGGTTTAAAATCTCTTCTTCATAGAGTACTCAAGTTGTTATTTTTATCACCATTACAGCCCTGAAAAACGTAATTGTTAATGATTGGTTTAAAAAAGAATGCACCAATAAATAAAATTATACTGAAAATATTGAAAGAACTTTTGAATACACCTGATGTACGCGTATCTTCACAAAAATGAACGATAATGCGTTATTGTCGTATTTTTAAATGCGTGTTATTGCAGCACCAGAAAGGTGCCTTCTACCAACATCCAACGTCCATTTCATCTACTGTAATTTTGAACATTAGTCGTCCCAGTATCAATTTATTTAGCTAATTGCGATAGTAAAATAATTTAGATAACTAATTTTGACAATCTCTTTCGACCAATATGACTACTTTCCCTGCCTAAATTGGCTAATTTGATTAATTTGTCAATAAAATTATTCTTGTCTACTGAATCGCTTTATAAGTTATCATAAAATCAGTCTAAGATCGTCCAAGGAACTAGAGTTAGAAGCTCTGTCTGTGTTTTTGGCTACATTGAAGAGCCCTTAACCGCAGTTGCTTATTCCTCACGAAGAAGAGCAAACTTTCTAAACAATTTATCAAGATATGTTTGTACAGAAAAGGAGGTTTCTCAGTCCCTTGCTCCCGACTTCCTCTTCAGTACTGGGGCAGCACTAATTTCAGAGAGTCACGCACTTGACAACTCTCACCCCAAAAGCGATGTTTGCTGTCACTGTGAGCCCGATACCAAGTGGTGCCGCTCCGTAAATGTTCGATTTATTCGAGTCAGTCATTCCTGTGACGAGACATGTTGGAAGACAAGGTTTAAAAACTGGTACCTCTGAACAGTGTAACTTTTAATATACATTTTTAGCCCAACATGGAACAATTTTATGAATCGTGAACCAATTGTCAAAGACCATTTTGTGAATCCATAACTTGGTTTTGATGATAAACAGGTAATAACTATCCATATTTCTCTGTAATGCACAATCATAGTTATACTCGTGCAAAACGTAATTTTTTATAAAACTTTGATGGCGCTAACATTGTTTTTTATTTTGTTGGCGTAGTGCAAAAGTGTACATGGCTCTTTGACTTAAGCTCAACCTAACCTGAGTCCTTACGAAGCAGATAAAACTGGTAGTAACTTCGTGCTTATTCATTTCACTTGACTTCCCGGAGGTAATTTGTAAAAACAGATGTCCTTTGAATATCAAATAGTATTCTGACAAAGTTATCAAATATTTGTACAGAAATAATGTTAACGGAAACAGGACTCACTTATATCAAACGTTAGTGATGCCAAATGTTTTAAGGTTACTGCATATTGAAGTTACAGTTTATCTTACCAACATTAAAGATCTGAGTTGGCTCGACGTATTAAACTTCTCCCAGTATTATGTACTAATACGGACATCAGGATTGTCAGTTATTTAACGATATAAAGGTGATTTCTTTTCAACATCATAAATCGTACCTTGAATAGCCATGATGAGCGAGAAGGTCGTCATCACCTCCACGCCAAAAGCCTGAACGTCGCTTATGTTTACATTTTTCACCGCAATTCCGATGCTAGACTGATAAATTGTAGGCACAACACCCTGAAATGGAGAAACTGTAGCATCAATCCGACACGTTGGATAACGAAAAACTTAGGCTGTAAATGAGACTCCATGCAACTGATAAACTTAAAAATTATTTCCTAACTTACAACAATGTAAGAAGCTTTGAAATGTCAGGATAACATTCGAAAATGCAGGTCTCATCATGGCTGTCAAACATTAAGGTTTACTGGCCGAGTGGCATTCTTCAATCTTTCCGAATTCACGTACATATTTATTTTTCTACCGGCATACATGCCTCTCTTAACTAACGTCCCAACAATTCCATCCAACTGTTGCTCGGCTCACAATTATCATAATATCTGTTTCTTTCATTTCTAGTTCCATAATTTTTTAACCAGCTCTGTCATTGCAAGCTGACTCAATCTACAAGCTACTCTACGCAACATCTCTTCCACCGTACTTATTTTCACCACGTCTGCATTACATACTTGTATCTCTCACACCATCAGACACTCTACCTAATCACACTTCTAGAACAGTTGTTCTCTACCGTTATATTATTTCTCTTTTAGCCATCAAGATAAACTCCTAACAAAACAAACGAAACGAACGTATCCTAATTCAAAATCATTTTCGCATTTATTTCAGTGTTATTACCTTGCATTGTCATTCAGAACTTCTCACACCCAGTATCAATTAACTTCTCTGAATCATATTTTCTTAATACATCTATTTCCAGCGATACATGCCTACAAGTACGGAAAACTTTTTATTTGTTCTCATATTCTTTTCATTTATTTTCCCATTCATTGTTTCACCACTCGTAAGCTTGGCATACTTTATCACTGGAAACATGCATCGCACAAATCTCAATCACACTAATATTCATTCAACTGCATCTGCTTTGAAATTCAGTTGATAATTCTTGCAATTTTTTATCAGAATCGCATCTACCACTCGCTTTCCAAGAAGTGTTTTCTGCTAAAATGATTCTTGCTAAAAGTGCTGTTATAATTTTAATGAAAAATATTGATACTTGCTCTCAATCTATGTAAAACATTAGTGTTGTATTATGAATATTCTTCAAATTTACTGGAAAAGACAGCCCTTGCTGTTCAAACGGGCTCTACAGGCCGTCGAAGTAATTTAAAACATACGTCTTTGAAACTTAAATTGTAATCATTACCCAGTACAGACTATAAGTTAATTTTTTCTACTGTTTTAAAGCATTTTCATGTGAGTTTATGAAATGCAATCATTCTATTCATGCTGTGTTGAGACTAGCTATTTTTCTTCTGTGATAACACAACTCCCATTTTCATAGCACCTTCGGCATCTAGTTTTCGGGAAAATCTTGTGTTGAACATCACTGTGAAGAAGCTGGTTAGTTTTTATTTAAGAATCAAATGTACTCAAAACCAAATACCTTATCAAGATGGTAGTATTTACTCCAAATTTGTGGAGTGTGTGCTACTGATATTGATTGTATAATATGATTTATTGCGTCGTGTTGAATTTGGGTCATGTTGCATCATATTGAGGGTTATTGAACATTGTAACATGTGTCCTCAAATTAGTACAAATAAACGTCTAAACCAGTGGTTCTTAACCTGGGTTCGATCGAACCCCAGGGGTTCGCTGAATCAGTCTCAGGGGTTCGGCGGAGGTCAAGAAACACATCCGACTCATATGATTCGTGATGGCACGCCCTGCTGGCCATCAATGGCTGCAGATGATCACGCTACATCATTTGGCTAATCTGTGCTGCAGGGAATTTGGTGCGCTCGATAGTCGACTTGTGACTGTCGTGAGGGTACGTCTTGTGATTTCTTTCTTAATATTTTAATCCCTTCATACTTACCTATGTCGAACCAAAAAAGAAAGAGGTCGGATGAATATGTACAATATGGATTCACATGTAAGCGGAACGTGATGGAAGTCAGTGTCCTAACTGCATGATTTGCAATGCCAAGTTGAGCAATTCTAGTCTATCACCAGAAAAACTAAGAAAACACTTCCTTAAGCTGCATTGAGATGAAAAATACAACAACACAACGCTCGTTAAATTCAAGGTGAAGAGAGCCAGATTCGATGAAAAGGCTACTCTGCCTGTTTTCGGCTTTGTACCCATCAACAAACCAATTCTCACAGCATCGTACGAAGTTGCTTACCTGATCGCAAAGCAGGGCAAACCACTTACCATTGGTGAAACACTCGTAAAACCAGCTGTGTTGAAGATGGCAAATATCATGCTGGGAGAAGAGACTGAAGTAAAGTTATCCCAAATTCCTCTTTCAAATGACACCATCAGCGACAGAATAGAGGACTTGAGCAAAGACATCTTGGTCAAGTAGTTGCAGATCTGATTTCAAGCCGGCAAAATTCAGCCTTCAACTCGACGAGACCACAGACGTTTCCAATCTAAGCCAGCTTGCCGTATTAGTGCGCTATGTGAAAGATGACGTGATAAATGAAGATTTTTTATTTTGTAAGCCTCTTACAACAACAACAACAACTAAGTCAGCCGAAGTGAAGAAACCTGCGGATAACTTCTTCAAAGAAAATAGTCTTTCGTGGGATATGGTTTCTGCAGTTTGTTCGGACAGAGTTCCAGACACGCTGGGAAGAAAGTCTGGTTTTGGTGCAGTAGTGAAAGCCGATGCACCACACATCATTGTTACGCATTGTATTCTACACAGGCATGCGTTTGCAACAAAAACGTTGCCTCCAAAACTGGCAGAAGTATTAAAAATAGTGGACTGCGTGAACTATATGCAAAGTAGTGCTCTGAGGCACCGCATCTTCAGTGAGCTGTGTAAAGAAATGGGCTCTGAATTCGAGGTACTTCTGTACCATTCTAACATTCGGTGGTTATCCCGGGGACAGGTGCTGAATCGAGTTTTTGCCGTGCGTGTGGAATTAGCCCTGTTTTTGGAAGGGCACCAACATTGTCATGCAGATTGCTTCAAAAATTATGAGTTTGTTCTCATTTTCGTGCACTTGGATAATATCTTCGCAGCTCTCAATCATCTCAATCACAAGATGCAGGGCGGTGGACTCAACATCATCGATGCAGAGGAAAATCTGAAGGCTTTTGAAAAAAACTACCGTTATGGAAACGACGAACAGAGAACAATAACTTCGCAGACTTTTCCCTGCTGAACGACTGTGTAAGATCGAAGATGTATCTGGAATCGGAGACATTTCTGTACCCGCGGAACTGAAGCAAGCAATTGCTACGCACTTAGATGGGCTTGCATAGTCTCTCGACGGATACTACCCTACAAGAGAGTCATATCCAGAATGGGTGAGACATCCGTTCACGTTTAGTGTTGAGACAATAGATGTCAATGATGAATACCTCGATAAAATCTTTGAAATTTAGCAGAGCCATGTTCAACAGCAATTGTTCAGAACAACAACGTTTTCAACGTTTTGGTGTCAACAAATGGTAACGTACCCTGTAATTGGTAAGAAAGCTCTGCAGATTTTCATACCGTTTGTTACAACACATCTTTGTGAGCAATCCTTTTCGAGGATGCTGGACATAAAAACGAAGAAAAGGAACTGACTTTGTTGCAAAAATGACATGAGAGTGGCACTTGCCAAGGTGAAGCCGCGCATTTCAGAACTGGTCCCTGGAAGGCAACAGCAGAAGTCACACCGATTTACAGCAAATATTCATTATTATATTTTTTGTGTGAATATCATGTTTTGATAATTTTGTTTTCTGAACACAGTGATGTTGTTGCATGGTTCAATTTGTGCACCTCTAAAATATATACCTATGTTTTGAATTTGAAAAAATTATATTTTATTTTTCTAATTAAGAAGGGTTCGGTGAATGCGCGCGTGAAACTCGTGGGGTTCGGTACCTCCAACAAGGTTAAGAACCACTGGTCTAAACTTAATTAATCCGTTGCAGTTGGAATGCCTGTTATAGCACACCAATATGACGAAAATTATTTTCAAAAATTCTGTTCGTTTTTTTATAAGTATTTGCCCTTGTTCTCTAGTAATGAATATCTGCTGTGAATGATAAATATCTTCGCAATATCATCAATGTCTGCTACGATTAATAAATATTAGCATAAATAATAAAGCACTGGCGCATATTATACGTTATAAATATTTATCAATCAATACCAGTGCGAATTATGGCATATATAAACTAAAACACGACATCCATACGCTGTTCTTTACTTGACTTGGTGTATACGTTACACTATTCAACATTATTTAACGCTACTACTATTCTATTTTATTCGAATCAAGTTGTCAGGTCTATTGTTACCCACATCACGGGAGGTTTAAGAATATTATTCGCATATATATATATATATATATATATAACTTTATAACCGTATGAATTATTTTTTCCCGTTATTGCTCTGCATTTCCTTCATTTAAACGATGCAAGTTTATTGCTGGGGAAAGAATCTCTTGAGGGCAAACGCGCTAGCATTACTTACGTAGAGTATTCCTGCAGCGGCTATCCCCCCGGCAATCTGTACCACCATATACAGGAGTCCCCTGAGAACCGACATCTGACGAGCTAAACAGAAGCTCAACGTCACTGCAGGGTTCACATGACCTCCTGACACGTGTCCCAACGCCTGGAAAAACAAAAACAATTCCGTATGATTTTACACCGCGATTTGAAATTAATGTACGCTGTGGTAAAAAGATTAAGGTGAATAAAAATTACTGCAGGCTGAGGAAAGAAAAGCTTAATTCACAGCAGACAATGCCTGTAAAGTGCAATTGAAAGTTGTGTTTTAAGCATTATGTGGGTATAGGGATGTTAAAGATAATGACTCTAGTAAACGTCGTGCTATAAAACTCTTAAACGTTTCTGAAGCCAGTAAACTGATAACCATATCACTGGTCCTGAATAAAACAGTTAATTTTCCGAACATATCTTTAGATGTGAGAATAAAATTATGGAGATTAATTTAATTTCTTTTGAGATGAGTATTCTGGGTCCACTTTCCCCTTTTTTCTGCTCATGTGAATTGTAACAGCAATAATCGAACCTTTCATCACAGTGCAAGTAGTGAACATTTTTACATCTGGCAAATCGTCATTCAATTAGGTAATCAAATAAAAAATTGCACTCTCCTTTGGGTTTTCGTCAGTTTCACTGAAGTTTAAAGTTAATTAAAAAAACATTGAATTGACCAATATGCTAAAACTGCGACAGTTGTGCAGTCGCGAAGGAATACATATGAAAAAATCATGAAAAAAATTAATGGTCCGTTTAGCTTCATTATTCGTTATGGTTGCTGAAGACCTCAGAATTTAGGTCTAATTTATTGGGACCTATTGTTTAGTTTTTGGCAAACATCAAAGTCTTTAACTGTTTTGTTGAGACAAAATTTTAGTCGTTAATGATAGAATTGGACGAATTAAATTGAATCACTTTCTTTTGTTACTGTCTCTTTAGAGATAGTTGATTTTTTTATTGAGAGAACTTTTTTGCATTTTCCGACGATGGCTTACTCACTCTTCGTCTATACGCTGTTCATTGTCCATTTTCAAAGAAAGGAATGACTAGTTTTCGTTTGTATTTGACTAATATTTATTAGTGTTGACCGTAAATATTCGTGCCGCACTTGTAACGTGAAACATGAATACAAACCTGAAAACTTCTGATTGCTCGAGTAGAAAAAGTGTCTGAAATGGTGTTTTCAAGTTTATAGATTGGCTTTGAAAAAAGGTTGCTCTAGAAACTATGTTTTTAGCAAATCCGAGATTTGAAAAAACGAGGTCGTTCTCTCATTATATTGATAATAAATAGTACATATGTATACATGAATTTTACATGAGTGCTTTAAAAATATTGCTTGAAGCATACGTAAAATACCAGATAGTGCAGTTGAATCACTGAAAATCACTTGTGGCTGCCCAGAAAAGGTTACCTGGATGACGGTCGCTAAAGTGATGCCAGTTGCAATGGCTACTCCATAGCCTGCTGTCGCTGCGGAGCAAGACGCTAAAATCAACATGATGGATCCGACGAATTCAGCTGTCAAGGCTCTGTATAGTGCAACCTCTTTCACCTCCATGTATCCAATGATCTCTGCTTTTGTGCGTAAAATAGGCATTTTCTTCTTAATGAATTTAGATCTGGCCTTAAAATATACGATGTATGTGCTCGGTTATCCTAGTGAGGTATCTTTAAAGCGTTGAGAAAAATATTGGATGAAAGTGTCAAGTAGAAATACAAAGTAAAAATTTTCAGTAGAGGGACAAACTTAATGAAGTTCCGAGGTGTTTTTTTTATATTGTTTGAGGTTTACAGTATCTGGAAAGCAAAAAAGACTAATTATGTGCATGAAGCGTGACAGAGATTCATACGTGAACGAGTGTACTATGAAGCACAATAATACAATACATAATCTTATACCAAGATGTTAGTTCAGTGACAGAAGTCAAATTCCCATAAGTTCCTCCATGGATGACACCTAAAATATTCATTAGTATCAGTATTTGAATTTGTATTATTAATAATAAAAGATTCGTATGATGTCTACGTACATATAACAGGTAAAAGTAGAGATTTCGGTGTATATTTTTTGCCTTACGTTGATTTTTACAATTTACAGTGAAGCTAATTGAGGCTTAATTATTTTTAACGGAAAGGAAACGATTGTCAAATTCAAAAAAAATTCTAGTTCTTCGTACAACGTGAGAAAATGTAATGATCCCGTAATGAACTGGAATGTAGATTTCTGGAATGTCTTGTATTGTAAATTCCTTTGCAAAATCCAGGTGTGAAATAAACCGGCATTTGTCAGTCATCGCAAGTTGAGATTCATATGAAGAAACAAAGTATTCATGAACATTATGACATAATTATTACGGTTTTACCATTCCTGAAAAAAATTAGAACACGCCGGCTTTACTTTTTTGGGCAGAAAATTGTTGACTTTGGTTTTGAATGACATCTAGGATTGTTTATTGACTTAAAAAAATTATTCTTCACACATAAGCGTAGTTTCAATTTTACGAATTTCTCGTCTTTTACAGGCTAAAATTAGGAATAACTCCTTACTGTTAAACCTGCGTAACATATTTGCAGCGAAAGTATAAAAGTTTTCAGACAAATTTACTTATCGATAACGACTGAGCTCAAATCAGCGTTAAAAGTACTCAGAAATGGGGGCCTAAGGGCGAAACATTCTTTCCTTCTCGCGGTTGTTGACTGTGATAACAGTCTCTAGAATCGGACTTAATTTCTTCGATGGAGCTAATGAAGTTCATCGACAGTTAATTGCCTCATTATCTACTTCATCCTGACCTCATTGCCCATCTCATTCTGACATTATCTACCTCAACATTACCTCATTATCCACCTCACTCTGACATTACCTAAATCAACATTATCTAATTTTCCACCTCATCCTGATATTACCTACCTCAACATTACCTCATTATCTACCTCATTTTGACATTACCTACCTCATCCTGACCTGAGTATCTACGCCAACCTGGCATTGACATCCTTAAACTGACTTCACCACTTGAAACAACTATTACTCATTACTCTCACTCATCACCTGTTTTGTTGCTGATCCTAGTACAATCTCGTATTTTTTGGCTCTAGTTCATTTATATTTCATCTTATTTTCTGGTTCTATTATTTAAAATAAAAGCCGTATTCTTAGAAATTAAATATTAATGAGTATGATTTTTTGTACGTGAATAATATCATTAGAAGTTAGCATATTTTCGTGTGCATTGCATACGATATCTAATCGTGGGAACGTACTCGTACGTGACTTATTCTTAATATTTTTGACGTATTCTTAACATTCTTCACGTGTTCTTAATAGTCTTGACATATTCTTAATATTCTTGACGTGTTCTTGATAGTCTTGGCGTATTCTAAATATTCTTGATCATAATCTATTATGATCAAGTAAATATATTATTATTCGTTAGTTTAAACCATATTTGAGTAAAAACAAAGTTCAGAGGAAGTGATACCAGGTGAATAATACCTTCTACTGTAAATGGTTATTTAATTAGGCGTTAATTCAGACTTTTCTTATTATATTGACTCAGCTTATGATGCTTTCATATTTTCATAAAACTGTTGTAAGCTGGGAGCGGGGTAATAAGCATGTATTATTTCTTTTTTTTAGGGAATTGAGAGAAAATTCGTTAACAGTTTTTCATAAAATTAAAACATCCCGTTACAATTTTATTTCTTATTCTTCTAAAAATTTTTAAATGCCTGAATTAATTTAATCATACCACCCAAAACTTGCCTTTTCAAAACCAAGTTTATTCAAGTACATGCTTAATACATTCAAGCTCATGCTTTGACCTACTGTATGTTGATTATTTCAGTTTGTAAAGTCATATTTTCTAATTATGTTTTGACTTACAACTGACAAAGTATTTATTTTGGTATGACCTGATTTTTGACCTCGTTCTAATATTCCGTGCCCTGAACTTTCGATGGCGTACAGGTCTCGAATGATACTTTGTTTTCTATTCCTGAATCCAGGATGTTTCCTTGCGATCATATTTACTCCGGTGTCTTTAACTCCAACGTGTATGCAAAAATGTTTTTTAAATTCATGATATTGAAAAAATCTACCAATATTGAATATGTATGAATGCATTCGAAAGGAGGTTAAAACTTCCTCTAAACTTTCACAAGAAAGATTACGAAAACTTTACGCGACTTACACTCAAAGTGAAAACCACTTAACCATCAATCAGCAGTCACCCTCCGAGGGGCATGACCGGACTTCTGTAGCTCACCACAGACACAGAGGACGTAGACCACGTGCAACATAACTTATCAGCACCAATAATCTTATCACTGATGAAAAGGCTGATAATAACAAGACGTTAAACAAACAAGAATCCTTTCATGTCTTCCTTGAAAGCGATTAGGGATGTTGGTAGTAGCGTCTTTCTGTAGCTTCGCTTTAGATACCACGTTTCATTGAAGTGAAAAAATTAATTCAATGAAAAATGTTTTTTAAACATTATGTGTGGTTCTTGACGTTTGATCATTTGAATTACGTTAGAGTACGCATCATAACTTGGTATAAAATAAATAGAAATTTGATATACACGCATCCCATCCCATTAACGATAAATTGTAAAAAACTATACGATGTTTAGCAACAACTAACAGCATCATAAAATTTAATACTTTTTGTTCTGTTTACTACGTAGTCAAAGTTCTACTTAATAAATAAATTAAATGAATTTCACCTCTGTATGTATATATGATTTGCTAATGTTTTTCATGATTAAAGCACAAAATCATATTTAGGTAAAATTTCATAGGTCGCCTGTTGCATCATAGTGGTAATTGTAATAAACAGATAGTAACATATGTAACAAGTAGTAACATGTGTAACGGGTAGTTACATATATTACACTGGCCAACAAAATTTTTTGGTATATAAGGGGGGACTGTTTCTGGTGAACATTGGGGTCTGTAATTTTTAAGGAAATTTCGATTAAATGCGTTTTTCGTGCATGGGAATCCATACACAATGATACTAATTGGATTAACGTGTCGCTGGTACATGAATACTTCGACAAAATCACATTTATTATGCTATTTGGGCTATTAATTGGTAATAAAACTGTGCCGAATAAATGCACCCCTTTCATTTACGTTTCCCGATTTATATGAATACTTAAAATATTATATTTACGTACAACCCGCTATAATTTTAGCACTGAATACACAAATGCTACAAAATTTTCCAGTAGTATCCTCATTTAATACAAGGGATTAATGAAACACTATGAAATTAAAATATGATTTCTAATTAAATTTGACACCAAAAGTATATGAGCAATATATATTATTTAAGCTAGTCAACATGCTGTCTTGGAAGCTCTCCGTGTCGCTGTACTGTACTTCATCTGAAGAAAGCTTTTCTAATATGGTATCCTTTTGTGAGCTTCCCCGAGTACAATCACGCATAAAATTCCAGTAGTAATCTGCCATCATGTGGGTGTTCCATCAGCCGTGGTATACCGCTCTTCCAGTTTTGATGTCTTGGTGGAAACGCTCTCCCTGTTCTTCACTTACATCGCTGAGGTTTTTAGAAAATCTGTCAAATTGGATAGAAATTTGTTTCCCTATGCATGACCGTCCCGATGCTTCCATAAGTTTTATATTTATGCATCTTTATGCGTGTCAATATTTTCAAGGGCTTCATGGGCCCATGCGTATCATTCGTACGTATCAATATTTCTATACTCCAATGTATTCATGAGTATCAATATTTCTCATGTTTCCTCATCCTTATCAATTCCTCATCATTCCATATACGAACGTATTTATCCTCATCAATGTTTCCGTATGTTCTACATTCCAATGTGTTTCTGCATTTTAATGTTTCCATATTTCCTTGTCCTGTATGTTCACTCGTATCAAAGTTTCTTTATATTCAATTTTCCCTTGTTTATGTGTATCGATTTTTTCCATATATCCAATATTCTCGTGTGTTTATCCTAGCATCCATGTATGAGTGAATTTGTCAATGTGTTGGTTGGTGACTCCGTGAGTACGTGTATATTCGTAAATGTCCGTGAGTGCGTTTGTGTTCATTATGTGTATGTGTGTCACCAGCACCAATTGACGTAAATATCGAGACATTGTGTGTCCATGTACCCAAGAGTGTGTGTGGGTGCGTCCCATGATATTGTTGCACCTATCACAGCAGTCACTACATGCTGACTGTAACTCCTAAAATTATTTAAGGTAATAAATAAAGTAGTTATTTCATTAATGAATACTTTACACTTAATCTACTTAATATACTTTAATCTTAATCTTTACACTTAATCTTAATCTTCTTAATCTTAATCTTAATCCTGCATGTATTTCTGTACATGCGGGAAGTCACGTTAGTTGAACCTCGGCTTTTAAACTGAACCTATAAAGTCATAATTCTTTCCCTTTAGTTATGAAAGGTCGTTTTTACTTAAATGCTAACACGACTATGATTTTACCTAGAATTTTTAACGTTATATATGTTTATAAAGAAATTAATAACTACATTTATTAGGAATACAAATACGAAAACATGTAGCGTTAAATTTATATTGCTTTGAATCAGAAAAACTTGGCTACTGATAATAGCAAAATTTTAAACATCACAACCTGTGGCACTCAAACATAAAACTAATTTCTATTGCATCGGACTTCATCATCGCAGTAATAATTAAAGGGTTTATCACACCATGTTCATGAATTCTTCTATGATGAATTATAAACTTTAATTTTATCAAGCTCTAAAATTATTTTCTCGCGTTTGAAAAACTATTTCTTTGGAATTATACTATAAAGAACGTATGTTGAATCATTCATCAAAATTACATAACCCAATGTATTTTCATTTGCAAATTTCCCATCATTTTTAGAACATACTGACGACTGAAAACAACTCCGATGTGACACCTTTTATTTTGATGACATATTTCTGCCAACATGAGTGTCTTGATACGTACTTCTTTCATAGCTTGAATGAATTAAGTTCCATTCCCCACGACTGATTCTATTCCACGTCTCGGTATACGCGATTAGATAGCGTGTGTTTAGTTTTAATTGAGCTGTTGCCAGTCTGATTCCCTTGACTATGTACGAGTGTATCAACTGCGGTGGAATAAAAGGAAACTTATCCTTCTGATTAAGAAATGGTGTCCTACACACCTTGACTTTGTTTATACTAGGGTTTTACATCAGTGGGATAGGTGGGGTTGATCATCTTTCAATGATAGGTGGGGTTGATAGAAATTTACAACTTTATAGAAAGTAAATCAGTAGAAATGAATAGCAAACAGAATGAGTATGCTTTTAAAACTTTTTATATCTCTGAAGTAATATATCAACTACGTATAAAAATTACTTAACTATATCAAATATTATGGATTTTAAACTTTAAATGTAAAACTGTAAAAAACAATTCCACTAATTGATGAAATAAAAGTGATATAACGTTTTCATATCCGTAAAATATTGAGAACATAAATTCTCTTAGTAATTGCCATGATCAAGATCCTCGCATAGACTAAACAAATATTTCAGAGTTAAACAAATTAAATTCAGCCTGCGCGAGTGCTTTGATTATGGCGATTATTATGAGAATTTTACTTTCGTTTTACTATAACTGAGTCAGCTATTATGCTACAAACAGTACTTCGAACGACATTGTTCTAAAAAGACATTATTTATTGACAGTGACAGGGTGCTAGATTGTATTCGTTACTCTAGGGGGAAATGCTAAACATCATGTGTTGCCCGAGAGAAAATATTCGATTCAATTGTTACCCGAGCAAGAATGCTTGACTTTATTTGTTGCCCGAACAAGAATGCGTGACTCTATTTATTGCCCGAGCAAGAATGCTTGACTCTATTTGTTGCCCCGAGCAAGAATGCTTGCCCGTATTTGTTGCTCGAGTATGAATGCTTGACTCTATTTGATGCTGGAGTAAGAATGCTTGACTCTATTTTTCACCCGAGTTAGAATGCTCGTTAGCTTTCGCTAACTGTGTGTTGCTTCCGATGCCTTGGCTCCTATGCAATTGTGCCAATTAGCTTTGATAAAACAGGTACACAGACAGGACTATTTCATCTCCCATTCTCGTGTGCCACAAAGATTTGAGGAATAGTATCAACTAGGACAGGAGTCAGCTTCATCTTAATTAACTAACCCATTTCCCACGGTTTAGTTGCACTGATTTTTGGACGTGTTTTTGCTGTGACAGAAGGTAAGGGTTATCTCTGGGGAGAATCGAGGGCTGAACACATGATTCTTACATTATCTGTGGCGCTTTTTCTTATCAATTATCTTCATTTGTGGACGATTTGTTCGACATTTTGGATGAATGGTATTTGCAAAATGAGAATCTTCTATTTACAATCAGTTATAAGTACGAGTACAAGCATTACGAAAATTGCTTGTTCTAAATAAGGTAACTTTTTGAAAGCACCGTTAGTAATTGAAAACACAGTTACTCATTGAAAATGTTCATTTCTTTTTTTCCTTTCTTCACGAGAACCAGCTGGTATCAGAACCCCTGTTTGTGAGTGAGATTCAATTTCCAATACAAAAGTTTCAAGATACTAAAGGTATCGATTCACCAATTCGTAGTAAACTAGAAATAAAGTCTATTAAAAGATGGGAAAATACAATATCTTTTATGACAAACGGTACATTACATAACTTGTGATTGGTTAATAGAATAATTTTTAAGAACTCTTGAAAATAGTAAATTATAGTCCGTGTAGACCTTAATTTTTGGTTAAAAAAAAAACATCGAATAGGAACATTTTATGAACGATCCGAGGGAACAATTTTTACAGAAATATCAAATGAGTCAATGAGAATCGTAAAATACTAAGCGGTGACTGATATGAATGAAATTAAATGTACGATTTTGTTACTACAATAAAACTGATGAATCCTAATCCACCTTAAAAGTATTTATTATCTTCGAAGATATTCATTAATTAAAACTATTTCTAAAAATTGAGAAATAGAGAATATTATGCCACTTACGTGACCTAACATGTGTGTGAGTGCTGCAGGAAAGTATCATAATTTTAAATTATATAATCATTGCAAAACACTACAGAGATCAAAGGCTAACTACCGGTGAACTTCACCATGCTTCTGTTACCTTATGTTTTTAAGATTAGAAACTAGCTATTCATTATTCTCTAGTGTTTGTGCATGCCATTATCGGGAAAAATATCAAATGGAAAAACTTGCGTCGAATAATTTTAAAGTGTTTTCTATTAGCAATATAGCCTTAAATAATTGTACGGTAATTAAAATTATCGAGATGAAGAGACAAATTCTAGTGAATGGAAAATATGAGAATGACATAAAATCTCCGTTTGTTATCTACTCAATAATTTTTTCATTGAATAATGTGATTGAACACGTAGAACTTTAGGAAACAGCTGCAAATTTTGTTTTTCAATTGAATGCATGGTTCTGAAACCAAAATTTACAATGATACTGATGCAAACTAGTACAAAAATTGTAAAAAATGACATGAAGAAGCGAAAAAATTAGAATGTAAAAGAATGAGCAGGCGCTAACAAAAGCATTTCAAGATTAGGTCTCGTTTAAATGGGCTAAAAGAGACGAAACATTTCATCAGGGAGTTGTTTTAAATAGGTTTCTTGAAATTATAATTCCAATGGTGTAATTAAGCACTAATTGGGAGCTGAAACAGGATCATAATTAGCTAAGCTAAGTGGATTTAAAAACATCGCATCAGAATAATTTTTTTGCGTCAATGGAGCCAATTGCAACGATTGCATCAGGAAACTTGTTTTACAAGTAACGTGTTATAAGTGGCTTATATCTTCACAGACTACAAGAGTCATCTGAATTTAAGCATTACGCTTTATTTCCCCGAAAACATTACATTCAAAACAAAAGGATGCCTATTTCGAAAAGTATCTTACGAGAACTCAATGTTTCGTTACGGTAACCTGGCATCATATGAGACTGAAATACAGCCACATACACAAGCTAAACGTCCTACAGAAGCTTTGTGCCGTACCAAAGATCGTCACTGTACGAGTATGTTTTGTGTGTCACAGTTTGGGAGCTTGTATATTATTATTGTTAAAAAAACTGCGTACAGAAGTGTGTTAATCTGGTGTTAGTTTCTTAAAACCAGAATTAGATTGCCGCAATTCGAATGAAAACTTTTTTATTTTCTGACTGTTATGCAATAACATTTTTCAGCCTATGCTAGATAATAATTTTAGATAATTATTTATTGACAAGAAGCATGAAGGACTATTGTACAAACATTAAACTCTTTGATATTAATTGTTAACAACATTTTATAATAAGTGCGTACTAACAATTTAAAATTAAACTCCCATTTCGTTTATTTTAAATGGGTTTGTGCATAATCCGAGACGATCAATTTTAATTTCATGATCATCATATTTCTGAACTAATCTTTCATAGCTCGTCCCCTTCACTGCAATTTCACGTACATGTTCTCTTTTCATGTCTCTATTTTTGTTGAGTTTCACTTTCATATTTCACGCTGTGAATATAGAACAAAAAGTCCAGCAATTCCTTAACACAATCGGAACGTATTTAATGCAGCAAATTTTGAATGAACTGTTCCGTACATCTCAAACTTTTGAAATTTTGTTCGCAGATCTGCGTAGTCTTTTACTCCAGGAGCAATTTAAGAACACGCTCTCTGAGGAAGCAAAGTTGGGTCATTCTGTCTCTGATCATATTTATCAGTTTCATGAACTTTAAAGCATTCAAATTCTGACGCATGAAATTCTTACATTTATAACAATTTCATCTGACGATGAACTTCAGACGTACTCTTGTGTTGCGAAGCCTGAAGCTGCACTCTAACGTTCAGGCTTCCATTTCCATGTTTTTGAGCTCCTTAGTGGTGACGGGAATGAGGGCTCTGGATGAGGGGAGGTCGGAGGGGGGAGGGGCGGGCTTGTGGGACCCCCTAAAGAAGGTCTGGTACACAAGTGCCCCCAAAATACCCCCGCAGATCGGACCCGCCCAGTACACCTAAAAAGTACGAAAGAATGAGAACGTTTCGATAAAGTGCCAATGAAAAATTTAAAAAAGATGAATAAAGTAATCATATCCCTGGAATTATATATTATCAGAGAGTTGAGAAGTTTCAAAAATAAGGAAGGTTGGGTGTGATTTCATAACAGATCAAATTAGAAGTAAATATACCAAAATGAAGAAAATTAAATACGTAAATGGAGTGGAGAACATAGCATGTTTAAGATTTAAGAATCCCCGTATTTACGAGGATTCCTCGTAAATCAAGAAAACTAATTGTGTTCGAATCAGGGTTAAAAAATAGTAAGGTCAAATTAGTTTGAAGTGCATAGTCGCATCAGCATACCTTAATGAGAAAACATATAAAACGCATAATTATAGAAGCAAATTTGTTGGAAGTCTCCCAAAACCAGTAGTTAAAGCTGTAGGTTTTACAAGCTTGAGGTTGAAGAGTTTGAAAACTTCAGGTTGCATGGATGAGGTTATGCAGTTGAGGTTGAGGGATTTAGAAACTTGAGGTTACGTGGTCCAGGTTACGTGGTCCAGGTTGCGTGGTTGAAGTTGAGGGATTAAAAACCTGGGGATTACGTGGTTGAGGTTACGTGGTTGATTTTACGTAGTTGAGGTTGCGTGGTTGAGATTGAGGGATTTAGAAACTTGAGGTTACATGTTTGAGGTTGTGTGGTTGAGGTTGCAGACTACTTAGAATTAGCGGCGGTTACCACACAACAGTCGTCTGCTCAGTCACTTCTTATATTTTTATTTTACTACTGTTATAAATTTCCAAAAATATCGTTTTATCAAGGAGGATTTACTGATACGTTAACAAGAAAGAAAAGTCAAGAAAAAGTAGTTGAGAGTAGGAACGTTAACAAGAACGATTTTAGATGTAAGTTTGAATTTGGTTTAAGTTTATCTCTATAAAATTGTGCGTTTGACAACGAATAAGATTCTAGAGTAACAAATCTCATATTATAATGTGAGAGTAATGATAATTACCATTACTCGTGCTTACAATCTTACTCTGGCAACATTACCATAGTTACAATGAAAAAAACATTGTTATTGCTCTCCAAAATATTCGTAAATAAATATCTAAATATGGGCATTTACTGTTCTGCGTCACGCGAAAAGCTAAAAATGACCACTAGACGATGTACGACATGTAGGCGCTTTTCCTACTTTTCATGCATTTAGCTGCTCTGAAGTGTGAAGAATTTTCTACGACGAAACCATATCATGAAATGACATTAAAAATACTAAACATCCATCGGACATATTGACGCATAGGTAAAATCGACATAACTTTTCAAAAAACGAGTCATTCAAGTTAAGAGTTGTTGGAATGTGGGATTTCCGGCATTTCGTGTCTGCTTCTGAGAACGCGTTGATTTAAAGACTAACAAATTTTCAGGTAGGAAAGTGAACCGTGAACGATAAACACACGCAAGATAACAGATTACGAGAAGGCAACCCTTCGATGATATGAGAGAATATTATCTCTTTACAAGCGCTAATAAAGAATAGAAACAAATATAGTTAGATAGTAACGGCAATCCAAGAGTCGTAATAAGTCTGTTAGAAATGTGGGATAATAAACTTTCAGTGGAGTAACACAACATATATCTATAAAGTAAATGCAGGGTAAAACTGACGAGGGTATTAAAGTTAATGTAGGTTTGATTTGGTGGAAGATTTATGGGAATACTAAGCCATGAGGTGTAACGAACACAAAATACGACAGGCCAGCATTACCGCAGTTTCGTTCAATGGATAGAATTGAGTTCAACATCGGTCTTGCTACTCGTAGAGCCAATATTTGCTGCAGTGAGCGAATGTTCCTTCGTCTGCCTGAAGAAGTACGAGTACAAGAGGCCTGCCAGCATCCCGCCCACAGGAGGTGCCGTCCAGTAGATCTTTGGTGGAATAAGTCGGTGCTGATTCTTTTCCATAACTCCATCAGAAAGTCATAATAGGAAGAAGATTAAGGAAGAATGTATTTTCTTGAAAAAAGTGTAATCTGGAAGAAGTCTAATGGAGCAAGTGGTGTACACTGGTGTCCTAAATAAATCATTTTCAAATAATCCGCAAATGAAAATGCAGTTAATTGAAGTTAGTGAACACTGATGCAAATAATTATTTCTAAGTAGAAATTTTCAAGACAAGGCTGAGATATTTCATTCTCGACTATCCTTTCACTCTGACGAGTCCAGCCAGCGAATGAGTCTATCCTGCAGCCGTAGAGGACACTTCGACTTTGAATCAAACCAGATCCAAGAGTCTCAGAAAACTTCATTTACTGGAAACTCGAAAATAATCTACTGTATTTTCGGACTAGTTACAAGATTCAACACTCGTGTGAACAGAGTTGAGAAGGTTGAGTATTGACCTTGCTATATAGGGCCTCTGAATATGGAGGGTAAGTTGAATTCGTGAATCACTGCATAAATTTAAACAGAAGCTAAAAAAAAGCGCCTCTATGTAGTGACAACACCGTTCATTTGGGTCCTACATGATTGTACGAGGGGATGGGAATAAATACCCTCATCTGAATCGAGGGTGTAAATCTCTTTACCGTTTGGAGGTATCAAACCTATCTTCCAAGGCACTGTGTCGTGAATTATATCGTGTTGCGTATCTTACTCCTCTTCGTTTTTAATGATGAGCTGCTTATAGGTGGCGTTACTTCACATTAAAAAAATTCTCTCTTCTCCCTGCTTTGTTTCTACTCGTATTCTGATTTTTGTCAATTTCCGGTGGGAAAGTTTGTTCGTGGTGCAGTAGGCTTCCTGATCAGACTTTGCCCTGACGAACTTATTGAAAAATGAAAAAATTCTGTCACAACATCAATCTGGACTTCGTAAGTTGAAGCTCCCTGTGTCAAATCGGGCCACAACCTGAACTTACCCGGAGATACACCCCGACCTAATGTTCTCAGTGGTTATCCGATCCGTAATTCACACTAATCAACTTACAAAGTGGTGGGCCCTAACCTATGTATTTTTCTCAGTGGTTTTCTCTAATCCACCCAAACCTCATTCATTCACTAGTGGGGACCTACCCTATACAATTAACCCAGTGGTGGGTCCCTAACCGTATTTTCTGAGGTGATTTTTAGTTCAACCTTAACAAATTTTTCCGTGTTGTGAGTTTTAAGCTAACTCACCCAATGATGCGCCCAGGCGTCGCCACCCACAACAAGAGCGGGACCGAAGGTGCGAGCAGGGTTGAGGGATGCTCCGGTGTATGGAATCTGAGGGGAACATATTAATAATCAATTCAAATTTACAACTCTTATAGACTGTCCCATGGCAACTATTATGTTGCTGTATGGGACCTAGAAATTTATTGGGAACGACGCAATAATGGAACTTGGGCAGCAACCCAATAATTAAGTACTTGGCTCGTTGCTGTTGCCCTGTTCTATCCTATTCCATTCTATGTCATTTTATTCTATTCTTTTTCCTATTCTATTTTATTCTATTCTATTCTAAGCAACTCACGCCAAACAAGTGGGTGCAGACCGCAGCGAGACCAATGGCCAGGGAAATAGAGCCCTTGACGTCAGTTCTGCGGGAGTCTGTAGTACCGAAGATGGTGAACACCAGCAAAAAGGTGCACAAAACCTCAACCCCGAACGCCTGGCCCTCCGACAGCTCAGGGTTCACTCGGCTGACACCCATGCCGTATTGAATTTCTGTCGGTGTTATTCCCTGAAAAAAAGATTGAGGTGAAATAAAGGCCGCAATGGTGGAACACTCTGTAGAATTTACTAATGTTAATACGAATGGAAAGTTGTCATTTGGCTGACGAGTATTATTATGATCGGTAATACAGTAATAATGTTAAGGTAAATAGTTCTTAGATAATCATGTGCATCTGTTAGCGCAATGTGAAAAAAGGAAAAATAAATCAATTTCTTCACCCCTCATTGAATGGCTGTTTTAGCGTAACATTGTGTGAAGAAATTGTTTGAAAGATGCATGCATTTGCTGCTACAGGTTAACTGCTTTCAAATTGTCCAGAATTACATTTGTTCTATCATTTCAAAAATAATCTTACGGCTACAGAAGACAACGCTAACTGGGATAAATGTTGAAAAGTGTAAAGAATTAAAAAATATCTCCGAAGTTTTTGTATCTCGTGATTCATAAGAAAAGCATAAATATTAATCATATGTATAAAACGTTTGTACTGTAAAATTTAAGCCGTACGGGATACTTGCAGATCACAGCTTTCTTCTCCTACCCAGTCACTCACCGCTATTTATCTTCTCACGAGCACGAAGAGCAGCTTTTCCATATGCTTTCATTATTCATTATCCCTTTTTATCCATCAATTTCAAGTTGTTTCTTGTAGCCTGATCTGTCAAGCTTTTCAACATCATCTATTATTCTATACCATCTCAATTGCAATGCATTTTCCAAGTACGATTACAATATTTACTGCATTAATGTTTATCCCAGGTTATTTATTGAATTTGATTTGGCAAAGAATGGTAGAGTCGACCCCAACATGCATCAGTGATGATAATTTTTTGTTGTTAGTTCTTATTCGTTGTCTGGAGAGTTACGGGCGATTTTTTATTTTTATGCACGCCAGGGTAATAAAAAACGAATTACTCACGTAAAGAATGCCAGCTCCCGCAATTCCTCCGAGTGTCTGGGCGACGACATACAGGATGCTGCGAGTCACAGACATGTAGCGGGCAACCAACATGCCCAGAGTCACTGAGGGGTTCACGTGGCATCCTGATATGTGGTCCAGTGCCTGTTGAAATAGTCTCAAATATTAGTCAAAAACCCTGCATTTTTTATAATTATTATATAATAATAATTTTATAATTATTATATTATAATTATAATATAGTATTATATATAATTATTATTAGAATATGCCTATCACCAGCTTGGTCGACTGGTGAGCGAATCTGCTTGCGAGCGGAAAGACCCGAGTTCGAATCCCGCTGCCGACATGGTTGACGCGGCTAGAAATACGGCATGGGACTTGGGTAAACAACCGAATAATTATCGAAGTAATTATCCGACCCAAGAATGGGCCAGAAGGTTCGTTCCTATAGCCTCATTCTATTCTATTCTATTCTTATTTAGTGAGGATTCCCGGACCAACATACCAAGAGTCACTGAAGGGTTTACGTGTCATCCTGATATGCAGTAAATCGCCTCATGAAATGGTTCATTGTGGAGGAAAAAACTAAATTTTTATGATTATTTGCTGAGTATAACAGGATCAACAAGTCCAGGATCTCTGATGGCATCATTGTACATGGTTCAGTGCTTTATGAGAAATAATTTAGCTTGAATGTCAAATCTGGACGTTAGGAAGTCAGTTGTTGAAATTTTCTAGTTTCTAATCGGCTCACTTCGAAATAAGAAATCGGGTCTAACACCTGCTGAACTTAGTTTTTTGTATACAAGGATGTTCATCTCTAGTTTTCGTATTCAAAACGTCGTGCAAAAGTTAAGTATAAATCCCTGGGCTTGCAGATAGAAAACCAATGCTTCTTTCAACCAAAAATATGCTAATTGTGTGTCTAGCTAGCGTCTCTGAGAGCACCCAGTGCTCCTCAAAGCAGCAATTAGCTAAGAACTACATCAGATTTGGCTAGCTGTGAGTCTGTACTAGATTTAGTTTTGAAAAAGCCACTGCTTTTCGTTTCATTCTGTTTCTTTTCAATGAGGTGAACTCCTGCTACTTTTTAATTTATAACTCAGCAAAATTTATACCATCAGATTTGATTTTCTTTTCAGGGTTCAAGGTATCTGCTTCTTGTTTTTACTTGTTTCCCGCGAATAATTTTTCGTGATTTCTTTCGCATCAACTTTCAATGATCAAGTACTAAATACCGAAAGGTGGGAAAAGACACTGTTCTATAACAAAGTGTGCGCTTTGAGAGCATCAAAACATCACCCAGAAAGTGAATTTCATAGCAATTTCTAACAGGATTACGTTGCTAGGATTATACTATTTTCATTTGTATTTGTTTTAAACATCTTTTAGTTAGATCTTAATAGTTTTTACATTACAGCTAAAACTTCAAGTGTCCTTTAAAACAGCTTACTGAACTGTTTTAGTGCTCTTTTTCCTTCATATAAGGCCGGGTGAGGTTTTTGTCTTAATTTGGGGTGCACGCAAAAGTAATCTTCCCGTCGAAAATCTAAAAAAAAATTACTCATTTCCATCTAAAACGCCGCACGTAGCTGCAAGGCTCACATTCTGTGCCTTCGATGACTACTATTGTTGTATCAGTTCGCGATATTATATAGCAAACGTAATATCAGCATGTAACTTATCATGGAAGAGTAATCCACAAATGCGGGAATACAATATCGTCCAGCTTGCTAGGCATAACTTTTAATTAAACAGTTCAATGAGTATGCGTTTTTCCAGACGTGTATTGCCTAAGGTCTGTCTGCTTCATCATGCGTATCAATCCATTGCAAAGCCCGTTACATGATCGGGATTCTTCCCCTTTGAACGGAATGCCTGCCGGGCACGGCTAGTTCTTCGAAGTCTCTGCCTTCTAGACCCAACCATCCTCTGCGTCGGACGGACCATCGTCCGGAAATTGCAGCCTTGCATTCTGCCTCAACTGTTCGTTGTAGCCTGCAGGCAGACACATCATGTTTCACTCGACCGCAGCACCGACGCTATTCAGTTCTTGCGACCTGTCAACGCTGTCTTTGTATGCCTTGCGTAGCGAATTTTCAAATTGTTGTTTAACCTTTCTCGCGGTGCCACTAATTGAGTACCTCTTAGGTTTCTTATTTCAGAACAACGAAGGAACTTTCTTTGAAAAACGTTTGCTACTATGTTTACAAAATTAATGATGACTTTACCACTGCAGTTTCGGCATTGGCTATTTTCATTCAACAAACGAAAAGGATGGGCTTAAAACACCACCAACAAATATTACTAATCCAAATTTGATGGCTTTCTTCCGTTCCGCATTGACAGGCCTCAATGCAAGAAGTGGGTCGAGAGTGGGTCCTATAAATATTCATCATCAGTGAAGTGGACTTTCAACTTTAAATTTCAACTCCGGCCTGAGTATCCGAGACGAAAATATAACAATTCCACGCTAGGGTTATTCCGGAAAAGTGCGCTGAAATTCTGAGTAAAATTTTTCTGAATTATCTGATGTCCGACTCCGAAACCACTTTGCAACTACGAAGCAAATACCCAATGTTCATTCTATATTTCTAGAAGCGAAAAAAATTAAGGTATTCCGCATCAGAAAGTTATAATCAAGGGTTCACACTACATAAACCAAGGGAGCATCGCACACCAGCAAGTACAAATGATGTGATCGTGTGATCATTCTGGAACAAGTTCCTCCCCCTGCCAGTGTCACGTTGTGCCTACGCAGCGGGATCAACTTTCAAGGAAACCAGGACGTCGCTTCACATTCGCTTCTTTCTTGGGTGCTTCACTTAATTGTAAATGCTGCGTAGAAAGTTCCTGTGCGTCGTTCTGAGACAGAATATTTTGCTTGTATTTTGAGATTTATATATAATGGTTTCAGTCAACTTGTGGAAGAAAAAATGAAACATTTTCCTTAATAGTTACATCACTCGTGTTCCACATGAAATATCAAGCTGAACTAAGTGGAGGTTAACGGAAGATGCTTTGTTAGGTTGTATAACAATTGATGTGAATATTTTGCGATTATAGGACTATTAGATTTCCCGGTAACAGAATAACCAATATCACGTGTTTCATATTTTTTTAACGAAATGACATGAACAGCTGTCAGTAATGAGCTTCATGTGTGTCACGGGAAAATATTTTTAAAAGTTCGAAAGCAGATTAAATTTTCATCTCAATCGAACTTTAAATTCGTAAAATCTTGCCAATACGAGGTTTTCACCAAAAGTAAGAACTGAAAGTTAATGACTATTTCATATGTCTATAAGTTTCAAGACTTGAGTTAACGAATGATTCCAATAAAGATTGCGAGATGGCAAGCTGCAAATAAGACAAGGACTGTCTTGGCTCGGATGTTATGGATAACCTCATTCATCACCAATAATTTTCCTAATTTTGGTACATCACATTTTGAACATGGATTGGGAGAATTTCTTTTCGCCTGCTACAGTATGATCTACAGATAGTGGTAATAAAACGATAATACGTAAAAATATTTAATTGCTATTCTCTAATAAAACAAGGGTGGCAATGGTACGCCAAAGGTTAGATATTTGTTTTTATTGATCAAATGTTCCAAATACCCTCCAAGCTGATCCCTGCGCATCTCTTTTTTTTTTATATGATTTGTCATCTCAGTGACATCCTCCTCACTCATGTTGGTGGCGATATCCTCCACAATATGTACGTTTCAATTCTGCCAGAGTGCTTGGTTGACAAGTGACAATGTGTACCATGGCCCGGGTCTAGAAAAAGAAATCAAGAGGGAAAGGGGACAAGTCTGGAGAGCATGGGGACCAATTGTGATCCATCTGACATGAAATCAATATTAGCGATGTTTGATTGAGAGGAAGGTCTAATCTGCTTTCGAACTTTTTAAAATATATCTATGAGGTGCACATAATTTGGATTACAACTTACTAAATTTGGATTTCAGAAACTGAAGATACTGGGCTGTCACATGGCAGCTGGTGCCGTCCTGCTGAATAAGTACTGACATTTGGCGGTCACAACCTCAACTACATACCATACTTTATTCTTCAGGATTTTTCCAGGTTGACATCACAGTTGACAGATCCTTCAAATCAAACCACAGGGAAGATCTTCCTATGTACCACCCACACCCACGACATAACTTTTTCTCCGTGAGAATTTTTGCACTCGATTACAGTACCTGTTGATTTGTTTGTTTGATAACTGGTACGAAACAAATAATTTTTTCTGACCGAATTACATCCTGGAACTAGTCCTCGAAACTGAGTCAAAAACCGCAGGTCACCAGCCTGTATTCCTGAATTCTCTTCACAATTCTTAAATACCAGACAATCTGCAACCTGATGCAGATAGTTGAAGAAGAACTTTATCCTAAATGCCCTTTGGAGCTGTTTGATGCTCTGGAACTGCCTGAATGTGAAGATTATAGACGATCATTGTTGCTCAGTGAATGGAGAATTTTGTTTTAAATGACGACTAGACGATTGACTAGTTTTCAGGATGCCAATTTCGAGCTGAAATAATATCGAAAAATAAAATTCGTCATTTTACACTAATGTCCGAGCTCCGTTATAGCATGAATACTCTTGCTTTATTAAAATATATCGATTAAATACTTTTCATGAATACTCTTGCTTTATTAAAATATATCGATTAAATACTTTCAATATCATTATTTGTACATCATACTGTAGTGCAGGACTGCTGAAATACTGCAGAGGATTCACGGAAAAAACATACACGACCATCTAAAAATCCCTAAAACGGTAATTTTTTCACCAATATCTACAGCTAAAATTGCACAAGACTTGATATATCTTTTTCTGAGGCACATACTTTCCACTAATTTGCACCGTTGGGAAAGAAAAATTTGATATAACTTTCTCTGATATACAATCTTTTCAATAATGTGTACCGCTGAGAAACATGAAATCTCAGAGGCGAATAAAAACATGACTAAGGAATATTTTATGTACCGGATAAAGTTGGTCAGAAATCGATGACCTGAAGTTACTCTTAAACTTTGAATAATTTTTAGGAATTTTTGATGTGTGTTTATCTAAAACCGCTGGAAAACTCGTACCTGTTTTAATTATAGAGTGCAACATTAGTATAGTTTCTATTGAAGTAACTTTACGTCGATGAAGCACGTAAGGTTAAACGGAAAATAGAAGATATACGAGTAGCAGCCTAAGGAAAATCAGCAACTCTCTGTATCAAAATGAAAAAAACAAATTTCCTGTTAAAAGAATTTTATTACATAAATACGATATCTCACCTGGATGAGGCAGGCGAGAGTAAAGCCGAATGTGAGGGAAACTTTGACGATGTCTGTCTTCTCTCCGAGGGTAGAGGCGCACCCAAATAGCACAAGAATGAGGGTCCCCAGAAACTCTGCAGCTAAAGCCTTCCACAGACCTACAGTCTTGATTTCTTGTGTTCCAAGAATGTCAGCAGAGGATTTCAGTCGACCCATTTTCACTTGAATTACAGAATTGAAAATTATTCTCTGTTGGGGAAAAGTGATGAAATTTAGGAAAAACCTGATTGAGTGACACCTAAAAGAATAGAATTAAAACCTACGAAAGCCTGTTTCTAAATAAAACTTTATTTTAGGGTTCCGCTTCCATTTCTACTCCTCTCAGCTGAAGAGCTGAAACTTGGAAGGAATACTTACTTGAAATTCTCAGCCTTTATTTTCTGAGAACTTTAATTAAAACTGTTTGCGAGGAAACTCGGCCTGAAGAAACCCATAACTAAGATTATTCTCTGAAGGTCTAATGCTATTTTCAAACTTGCAGTTCAGAATGTAAGCGATGCAGTGCTTGTAGCTTGGACTGTAATACCATTTCCAAGTTCTCAATATCCCTGTCGTAAATAACGTGAATGTATTTTTTTCCGTACGAGATGCATAAGGAATGCTCTTTCTATTTGGTCAAAAAAAATAATGAATTTTAACTTGCCCTCAAAAACTGGACCGTGTTAACTCTTTAGGTTATTATGTGTGTAGAAATAGTGAGTAATGCAAAGAATATAAGTACACGTAAGCACGTACATCAATGCGTATGTGCTAGCGAATGTACAATTTTACGTTATAAACTCATGAACGTGATGACTTCTGCTTTAGCCTGAGAGAACACTACTGCAACCTATTTCAGGTATTTATTAAATATGTAGATACAACAATATTATAGAAAATGATTCAAAACTGAATTCAGCCGAAAGTTTGCCTTAGAAAATCCTACACTTGGCACCTGCTTTTGTATTTACGTTTGATACCTACGACTGGTACCTGAGCTTGGTACCAGCTTTTAGTACCTGCACTTTGTACCTAAGCTTGGTACCACATTTGATACCTAAACACCTGATTCTACAGAAACCTTCAACCATTTTACGCATTCGTAGAAAGGTCGTAAGGCTATCGAAATTTGAAACAATTTCCGAGATGCTTTAATTAGTAAAGAATTGAGAGAGGGGCTGATCACAGGTTCAGGTGGTCCGTGATAGTGGCAGTTCTCTAATTTGTAAACGCCCATAACACGCAACAACCAAGCACTCGAAGGCTACTGTACGTCAAATTTCATAGCATGGTGACTGTTCTCCTGATCTATTAAATAATTTTTACAGATTGACCGAGAAACGTCGCGTGGGAAAGGCCCAGAAGACTAAAAAGTCCTAGGAAAGTAGACGATTTTTCCAACAAGGGTGTCTGCTGTCTGTACTTTCATATTCTACATTAGTCCCCTTCTTACTCTTGTATTTTTTCCAAACCAATTATTCTGTTGCATATTAAGATTACGCTTACCTTACGCGCAAAATTAGTCAGGTTCATCTACAGTTTATTTTGTAGCAAACTACTTTAACTATCATCGGCCTCCACAACCATATCAGCTTACTTTTCATTTTCTTTCTTTCTCGTGCTGCACGCATGCGGACGCACCTTGCTTCACACCAGCCCGCTATTAATGAGCTTGAATGGAGACGCAATTCAGAGCTTCCTACTTAGTGCAGGTACTTTGCAAGGATGCTCGTACACGTGATGCATGCACGCTACTGATGATGGATGATGAGTCCCGACGTTGATCGAAAGCAATGTTAGTACGGTCGGTTGTCATCATGAAAGATATATTGTCCATCGTCGTCTGCAGTTTATTACCGAATTCACTTCGTGATGTACGGATGGTGAGTGATTGTTTGAAAAAATGAACGTGAGTATCATGGTCTTTGTTGTTGATTAGGCCTCACATAGCAACAATTGGTGTAAGTTTGTGATGTGCTAGAGAAAGCTAGATTCCAGTACATGTGTAAAAGTTCAAGCTCTATGATTTTATTGTTTTTAAATGAACAAGAACTCTTAAGGTTCAGTGAGGTTGTACATAATCATTTGAGACGTGAAAACGGGCTACATTTATTGAAATGCCTGACTAGAATTATACTGTACATTCAATGTTAGGGTTGTTATCCTTGTCGTTGTAACTCATTCAGCTACAAGAATATTTGAACACGTGGTTTGCTTATCACATTATTTGACAAAGCACACATTCCAGGCCACACCCCGTGTCTAGGGCCACCAAGGAACAGTGACGCAGCAGTTCACTAGAAAAATTAACGTAATTTTATACGAGATCATTCGCGATGCAAAACATTCCCACTCAACCAAAGATGAACAGCAAAAGGTAGCGTATACGAAACAGATACTTTCAGTTCCGAGTAAATTGGAGAAATTATAATAATCTGTGGAAATGCTATTGAGAATTTGGAATGTAAGTGGTGATTTGTAAATGTGGTTTGAATAAATCTAATGAGTGGATTGTACATTTTGTGTGTATCGGTTGTCATTCACATCCGTAAACTGATTTTGAATATTTCGAAAAATAAAGTATGAATAAAATATTAGTCTTTACGTGCAAACTGTAGCTGCCGTAGTCCACTGCTTTAAGTCCACACAGTTCATCCTCTGATGAACAGCAGCTCCATGTTCAGTCCTACCAGTCAGGTGATGTTCGTACGCTCAAGAATTAACGCGTTTTATGAACTTCATGAGTTCTATGATAAAATTAAATCACTAACGTGACCTTATATTGCGTATATTACAAAAAAGTTAAGATTATTTTCATTTTATGACCTTTTCGATTGAAGAGCAACTGATCAGTTTTTGCATTATAGCTGCTACACACCAAGAAGAAACTTAAGAACTAATCATATAATGGATTTAAGACACATTTGTGTGTGGCGAAAAAAAATTATAAGAACTATTTAAATCAGTTAAACATATATCAATACAATTTACAGACATGTTCAAACTCTCACTGAACGACAGCATGCAGCATTCTGGAACTTTTCGAAGTCTTGTCTTGCCTAGAACGGAAAATTACGAGCTTCTGCGTAATTTCCTCTAATTGCCGTAGAAAATTCCATCGCCTCATTGTCTTTATTCTGCGTTCTAGATATCAACAGCTAAATGACACGTTGTGCAGGGCTAACTATTGCTCTCTTGGTGATTATTCCCTCCGTTACTGCAGAGCCCGTGATTTGACTCTAACTGGGCAATTATTTGTGCTCGTTAGATCGAGGGATGATTCACCATTCGTCTGTCTGCGAATTCATAGGAGGTTTTCTTCTGCTAAAGCAATTTTAGAAATAATTGAAGGATTCAGGTAAAATCGTGCGGGGGTTGAAAACTGCAACAGGAACTTCGCTATTTTCAATCCAATGTTGCTCCGTCAACATAAATTTCTGAAGTTTTTGTCCAATGTTTTTGAAGGTACAAAAATTAAATTGTGAAGTTATTTATTTTCCTCGTAAGGATTTTCACAGCGATAGTAATTTAAAAGTATGAATTAATGAATCAGAAAAAAATATTTTGGCAAAGAACATGACCAAGCCTAATAATGCAATATAGAAGCCTAACAGATCATTTTAACTATTGGAGGGTATTTGAATAAGATCTAAAGATAGCCTATAGATCAAACTTGTCTAACTTTTTCACCCGAGAAAAATGAAATAAATTAAATTTTCAACCCACGTCAGTATGTCAGCTATGCAACAGACTAAAAATAAACAACACTGAAAATACTTAACATTACAATCATCCAAAGGAGAATCTTTGGATCTTGCTTCGAACAAACACTTCCATTCCTGCCAAACAATTTGAAACAGATTACCGTTTCTAATTTATAAATAGAGAGGACATTTTTTGAAAAAGTAAAATGTCCTAAATCATTCACCGGTACGATGCAGTTAGAATATAGAATTTCATTATGGATTCTCCCAAATAATTGTTCAAAATTACTTATTGCGTCCAGCCAAGCCTCGACTGAAAGAAAATTAATTTTAAAATATCAGGTTCACAAATTTGTGAACAAGGTAAAAATAATACGGCTGACGTTTTAGCCTGTAGATCACAACAATGCACGCCGTTTATGAAAGGATTGCATTACGACAGAAAATGAGTTTTTTCAGTTTTTTCGTATCTGATGTTTTATAATTTGATCCCTCGTATTCACTCGAGACCTACTGGCTTTTGACACTCGGCTTTCATGTATTAATCATTCAAATTGGCATGAGAGCTCAAATTGGAAGTGAAATACTATGAGGCCCAATAATCCTCAATAATCATTTATTCTGGGCCTATCGACTGAAATGTTCGGTAATTCATCATTGTCACGAAGTTACATAGAATGGACACGAGCAAGAATATTAATGAAGCTATAACTATGTTTCATGCATAATAGGTATACATAGTACGTATGTATAGTAGGTATACCTAGTAGGTGCTGGTCTCACTGTTAACAAAACTAGACTGTCAACTGACTTTACTTTACTGTAAAATAACTGCTTTACTGAGAATTAGCTTGAGTTTACTGTCAGCTTACTTAGCTTTATCGTCAACAGACTTTGCTTTACTGTCAGCTGACTTTGCTTTACTCTGAACTAACTGCTTTACTGAGAACTGACTTATCCTTACTGTCAGCTCACTTAGCTTGCTTGCAACGTTACTGTGTTAAACATGATATGCTTCACGCTCCCTGGCTCTAAAAGCAATTTTAAACACTCGTCCGTAACAAGTATATGAATATGCCCCTCACACTTTCTTGCTCTGTAACATCAAAAACTTTAAAATACTTGTTACTTGCGTAGAAAACACTTCATGCCTTTGAAAGTAGTTTGTAATACAGGGAAATAAGCCATGCCTGAGCTTACTTAACGTATTTGACGGCACATAGGAAGCACTTTTTTCCCAAAATTTGGCTCAAAAAATCACCCTGCGTCTTATGATCGTAGGTGAAGTTTGAGAGTTCCCGTAGCCCTAGGCTAACTTTCTCTCTTATGCTCACTAACCCAGCTTACGCTCAGTACTTCGTCCTATATGCCGTCGTCGCGTCTTATATGCTGTCTTCGTCGTCGCGTCTTATATGCCGTCTTCGTCGTCGCGTCTTCTATGTCGTCAAATACATTAACTACATGGAAACTGTTCACATTTGCTCATTGTGTTGGCTTTAAGCATCTGAATTCTTAAGAAAACGGTGCGTGCTATTAAGACAGTAGTTGTACTAATCCTAAGTGACTTGCCAAAAAAATCTAAACAAAAACATACATAAAAATGAAAGTACATGTATGGAAAAATTTGCGCAGATGATAAGAAGTTGCAAATAACCATCAGATTGGTTCGAACTTTGACAAATCGTGCTTCGTTCAGACTACACTGGATGTTGCAAACCGTGTGCGAAATTAAGCAGCTGCAAAGTAGTTTCTCCGACTAGTTTGTTGTTCTACCTCTGGCAATGAATAAGAAGCGTCAACATTCGAGTACTAGGCCTCCGATCGGAGTTTGTCGAGCTCTAACATCGAAGTTGGGAAAGAACACTCGAGAATGTTTGTGTCTGTTCAGTAACAGCACGCAAGGACATGTATTCAGTGTTGTATTCTCGCACTTCACTCAGGATAGACAGGAGAATCAAGGTGGGGGTTATATCACAGACCGAGATTTATCTACAGCTCTCAGATAATTTTTAAACAAATTATTTGATCTTTGCCTCTCTCATAGGAAAAAACTTTTTTAGAATTTTTATAGTTAGCAGTTTCTAGTGTTGCACCTCTAGTATCCCAAAGCCTGCAATCGATTTATAAAATTCAACTGTCATCCACAGTATTCTATACTGTTCTCGAACTCGTAAGATCCTACTGCTACGTGCAAAAATTGACTTAAATAATTCTAATGTTTATCATCATTTTTTTGTAATATCTGTGTGGTCTGCGTTTGCTCCTAACCGTCCTCCAAAATTGTGCCAGTCATTTAATCGAACCAATTTTTCCATTAAAGGACTTGCAATTTTTGACTCCAAACAACAACTCTGAACTCATTCGTGCTGCGAGAATATCACAGTGAATGTTTATCGCTTAGCAGTTGCCCGACTGATTTAATGATCTTTCAATTCAGTTTCAAAGAATAATTTGCAGTTTTTTCGCAAGCCTTCCATCAGTTCGTCGTGGTAAAGTCGGAGGAATTTATGCGCATGTTTTCATTACGCTAATTTCCCGTGCATCTCTTCGAGCTGTGCCCTCAAGAAAAACAGATTTTACATGGAATTTACACGTAGCTGATTGACTGAATTGTATTCGATTATACAAAGTTGTAACGATAATAGATTACTGTCAAGAAAACTGACGAAAGGTTGTCAAAATTTTGATAATCTCATGATCAAAGAATAATGGTGATGCTGTTAGGATTCTGAAATGAAGGCCATTAAATTATTTCTAGGGACAAACTTCGACACAATTTGATAGCTTTAGAGAAAGGCAAAGTGCTGAAATTGTACGAGTATGTACGCAACTTTCAGTATTAATTAGTTTCCTGTGAAGATTTTAGAGGATTACTAGTAAGTACTCACTTTTTAAGGAGAATTGGAAATTAAATAACGGATTCTAGCTGATTTTTACTTCTGCATCCACGCTTGTGTATGCCTGTACATTGTGTTAGACCCAAATGTTTGTACAACCCACCGCTGTCCAATAAGCCTAAGGCAAAATAACTGCAGAAATAATTTCAAATTTATAATTTCCAATCAGAAAACACTGATTCTTTGACTCATTTCTCAGCAATGATTACACGAGCGTAATAATTTCCTTTCATGTTACAATTAAGTATAATAACAGTAAAGGTATAATTGTTATAATGTGCCTAGTATGGATGTAGTCTTTGCCTCAGTGGTCTACGATTGTGCTGCAATTGTCACCACACATGAACGAACAAAAATTCGCACTGATTTTTGAACCACAAAACAATGGTCATGGTATCTCGCAACGCTGTCGTTAAGGCTCCAGAATGCCTTATTTTCTGCTTATAGCTTTACTTACACTGCTCTGAACTTGATGATTGATTGCAAAATAGTGGTTGTGAAATTGACTGTTTCAGTTATTGTCATTAAAAATAATCGTTTGAAGGTTCAGAGTGGAAATTAATAATCTAAGGAATATTAAGCATGTCTATGATGTTGGTGAAGTATTAATCACAAAGCTGTAGTGTCCTATTGTGTGTGTGGGGCAAGTCTCTTTGGAGAGCTGTGTAGGAACTGTGGACTGAAAGTAACAGAATTTTTTTTAATATTGATGAAATAAGGATATCTGCGGTAAGAAGCAAATTAAAAATTATGAATCAAAACCCCCTGGAACGGAAACAATGTTAAGTGAAAAAAGCAACGCGAGAATAATTGAGTGTTTATGAAGAAAGCTTACTTGAAAAAATATATATATATATATATATATATATATATATATATATATATATATATATATATATATATATATATATGCAGTGATAATAGTCTATTTAGGGATTTGAAAATACTGTAACCATAACAATGAAATAAAAATATCGGTGCTAAAATGGTGAAGTAGAGCTACCAAAACAAAAACGATGAATTACATTTTCCACCGTTCTCTCATTTTTTTCTTGACGTAGAAGAAATAGAGCATCATCTTGAGTCTCATGACTTCGCTAGCATGGTTTCAGTACGGCTGATACTCCTCCATGAAAATTTTGTTTCTCACAGTAACAATCAATGACTCAACAATATCAAGACATGTAATCATCTCTTTTCTACCTTTATCAACCCTGACAAAAAAAAGACCAATTTCATGATCACTCAAATAAGGCAAACGCCCCTGACTGCCGCAAAGAAATTTGAAGTGTCATTCACCTGCAGACCAAACTCTTTGTTTTCTTTTCCCATGCATAGGTTCTCATTTTTCAGTTTCTCCCTCTCCCACTCCCTTAAAGGGGAATTATGACCCTTCAACCCCGGTAATGTTGGAGGAACCCGTAATTTGTGTCGCACGTCGTTCAGCACTGATGGTAGAGGAGCTGTTTCCTGGAATTTCTACCGTTCTCATTTTAGGAAACTAGCGAGACTAGAATCTACAAATTGCTGTCCTCTGTTTTTGCTTAGAAAAATTGATAGTGACATTCGCATCTCTAAGTGAGTTTTGAAACTCTTCGTGGATGTGTTCATGTTGCTGCTATGATGAAAGTATGCTGCAAGTCAACACCTTCTAGGAAATTTGATGGACGACTTGCAAGCAGCAATTCGACCTGTAGTTCGGAGAATTACATAATCTCCACCTCATCAATATTCGGTGCAAATGTTTTTTAAATTTGATGCAGAAATAGGTGATGAAGAACCAGGCCTATTTTGTTGAGCGTCGCAATGAAAAATTTTTGATTTCGTGTATAAATTCCTAACGAATATTTTTTTTTAGATTAACCAAATAAAGTTTTATTCAGTTGCGTTTGTTACTTCAAGCTCAGCCACGAGTACCACGGGCATGAGCAAATTTAATTTAATTTTTTCAGTTTACACGTTATTTCAACGTGTGCGTTTGTGAATCATGTTACCGATTCTGGCCAAAGATTTGATGAAATAATTACGTCATCTTTAAAGGGTAAATTTTTAATCGAATTATCGGTTTGGTGCTCAGTGCTGTAAGGTTCCCTGCTTAAAATTGAAACCCGCCATTAAAATTCTATCCCAATAGCCCGTTACTCTCCCCCTTAAAGTTCAATCAAAACCTCTATTACTGTCTGCATTAAAGTTCAGTCATAACCTTTCATTACTCTCCCCCTTAAAGTTCAATCAGAACCTCTATTACTGTCTCTATTAAAGTTCAGTCATAACCTTTCATTACTGTCTCCATTAAAGTTCAATCTCAACCGCCCATTACTATCTCATTAATATTCAATCACAACCTTCCATTGCTGTCCCAGTAAAGCTCAGTCACAACCTCCCATTACTGTCCCATTAAAGTTCAGTCACAACCTTCCATTACTGTCCCATTAAAGTTCAGTCACAACCTCCCATTACTGTCCCATTAAAGTTCAGTCACAACCCTCCATTACTGTCCCATTAAAGCTCAGTCACAACCTCCCATTATTGTCCTATTAAAGCTCAGTCACAAACTTCCATTACTGTCCCATTAAAGTTCAGTCACAACCTTCCATTACTGTCCCATTAAAGCTCAGTCACAACCTTCCATTACTGTCCCATTAAAGTTCAGTCACAACCTTTCATTACTGTCCCATTAAAGCTCAGTCACAACCTTCCATTACTGTCCCATTAAAGCTCAGTCACAACCTTCCATTACTGTCCCATTAAAGTTCAGTCATAACCTTCCATTACTGTCCCAT
>VCRD01002537.1:83018-98923 GCA_006783055.1 Trinorchestia longiramus | reverse complement strand
TAGTGGTCCAGAGGGCGCATATTACTGACGAATGATTAGTGGTCCAGAGAGCGCATATTACTGACGAATGATTAGTGGTCCAGAGAGCACATATTACTGACGAATGATTAGTGGTCCAGAGAGCGCATATTACTGACAAATGATTAGTAGTCCTGAGAGCGTATATTACTGACGAATGATTAGTGGTCCAGAGAGCGCATATTACTGACGAATGATTAGTGGTCCAGAGAGCGCACATTACTGACAGATGCTGGAGGTCGGTTCCATTTTATTTGGACTAAAGTTTTTTCCCCTAAAACTACTATATCTTACTTTTCTTCCGTTTTTCATCTACTGCTTTAAAGAAAAGTATCTTCTCTTGCGCGTATCATACTCTTCTCGCAACACAAGTACCCTCATAGTCCTGTAGGCGAAAATGTGCTGATAAACTGCTTATTTAAAAGGGTATTTGACTTATGGTCCATCGATAAATAAGCTCCTAAATAATTCAGTATCACTGTGTTCAATAATGCATGTAATATTCATGATTATTGACCAGCACTCGACAATCTTCACACGGGTAGCCTGTATCACGCCGCTAATTACACGTGTGCACGACATCACACGCGTATGGGAATGTAAGCCGCACCTTTATGCGCTAGTTAACAGGCTGGCAATGTGTGCGAAGTATACAAGGTGTCCATTAAGAGCGTATACATCAGTATCAATTATATTGATATCAAAGTTTCAAAATTCATCATTTTATTTTATTGATTTAGACACCTTTATGTCGGTATCGTTGACAACGATATGTATACAATTTTCGTGGGCATTCCATATAATGTGTTCACGCACCCATTCAAATAACGTTGTTAAAGATAGGCGTATAAAATTCGTTCATTTGTACTCAAAGTGTCTTCTCTTTCTAATGACAGAGGCTTGTTAATTTAATGAGAAAAACTTGTTGTTCTTCTACTGAGGGGCTGGTTGTTTTATAGAAAATTTATTTGCTGTTCTAACTAGAACAGCAATTAGGCTTCTTATTTTGATAAGACAGGGTTATTCTTCTAAAGAGAGTGGCTTGCTCTAATGCAAGGTGTATTTCATTCTAATGAATAACACCTTATTTTAGGTTGAGTGTCATTGCTGGCTGCTAAAATATATATACTGCATTCGCAACTCAATGAATAATTAATGGCTCACTTGAGAAGCCATTATGAGCCTTTCAACTATCTGAAGGCTTTGCAGTAAAATATGAACGTGCCCATTACTGAACACAAATTAGTCGTCAATTACTTGACGAGCAACAAAGCTCTGAGCTTTTTGTCGCTGGCAATAGCACTAAACGAAAATTTTTAGTAACAGACATTGATGTGTTTACAATTAATTCAATTTCACTCATACAATAAGCCGCTTTTTTGAAAAAGCATCACAACGTTAAAACGAGTTAGTCTTTCATTCGTGACGTTCCATATCTTCTAAATTTCAGAGCTTGCCAAAGTTTTTAGCAATCAAATAAAGAAACGTACTCTTTTATGAATCTGACTCAGTTTCATGATGTTTTAACACGTTGAGTGCGGTTGCCTAGCCGGTGCAAATCTCTAAATCACCAACCGGTGGGTCACTTCGCACTTAACGTGTTGAGAAAGGCGTCGTTACTCAAAACTCCATGTTTTGACTGCATTAAAATGGGTTGTTAAGTTAGAACACATTAAATAAACGCTTAGCTACTGTGTTACAATTCTTTTCTATAGATAAAAGACGTATTCTCGAATCAACGATATCTCGATGGAAAATAAATTGTTTGAGGGACAAAACTTTACTGGATATAACTTCCCAATTACAGAACAAGTGTTTGGAGAATCTTTAGCTTTATATGTTTTAGACTAGAAAGTCAGTTAATCCTTTCGATCCTGTTGGGACATTTATGTCCCAACAGAGAGCACAAGTCGGATCAAAAGAGTTAAAGAAACAGGAATTTTTATTCGTTCTGCAGCCTACGGACTTCTTTATTCATGTACTGCCACTTTCTGTTTCTTTTCGTCCCACTTCTTTTTATCTTCATTAGCCCTCAACCTGCAGAGAACACGGTGGTGCTTTTTATTCTCTGTTGTGATCTTCAGAAAATACAGAAGTGCTTTTTATCCTCCGATATGACTTGCAAAGAACACAACGGTGGTAGCTTATCTTACACCTTGAGTGTCACGTCTAAGTGTGGTATTTAACTCGAGTTCATCTTAAATACCACCTGGGGGCACGTCGCTCATATCTTGCTCCGGACACCAGCCTGCAAATGCCACTGGAAGACAGCGTCTGCTATGTTACATTGAATTCCTAGCCTCCAGCGCAGCTGTGGGCCTCTGATGCATCTTTCAGGTCCAGGCTGGCCGCTGATCTTCCTCACATACTCCAGATATTGTTCCCAGCCACTAATTCTGGCCGTGATCCCTGCTGCTGCAGTTTTTCTGTAAACTTTCCAAACATATGCTAGCTACTGAAAGTCTTGCATTTTACTGACAATTATATGATACTCGTACGTCCTCAATTTTTTATACTTCAATAGGTAGGACGGGGAAGGGGAGGGGGAGAGAGGGGGCTAAACTTTTCCTAAGTAGTGGTACAAGTGCTCGCTAAATGTTTCACTGGATTTCCTAACGCTAAGAAAATATTTGGAGATATTTCATTCGACCACACAATGACGAATGGTCGCTGAAACTCTTGCACGCCTGCGTTACGCAAGAAGAATTAAAAAATTACACGAACAGAGACATGAAGCAAGAAATTTTCTTGAGGAACAAACAATGCTGGTTTTCAGCAAGCAAAAAACTGAACCTTTTTTCTTCTGCTTAGGAAGTTTATTAAGGTCCAACGAGTGACAATTTGAGCTACAGAAACTGAAGAAGTTTATTAAAAATGCTTTATAATAGTCAACGGAGTTTAGTGGGAGAAAATAGGCTAGTTCGGATGAAGTGGAATAATTGTCGAACTACCTTCATTTGAGAAATAAATAGAAACTAAATTTTGGATTCTACTCGAGTACAAAGTGCAGCAACATAACTTCCTTTTTTCAAAGCGAAGTGTTTTGAAAAAAGGAAGTTATGTTGCTGCACCCTGTAGAAGGTAGTTAACTAAGTAGAGAAATCATTAAAAAGAAGTTAGAAATAATGGAAACAAACTGATCATATAATGAATGAAGCAGAAGCCCTATTTCTGCCCTCCCCCCCCCCCAATCATCGTTAAAAGTATCTGATCTATGTCATAACAGAATGCACTAGAACTGTAAACTGGTACCGAATTATTCAATTCTAAAATTTTGCTAATGAAAATCGCAATCGAAAAGCCACTCCACTCAACATCAACAACCTTGATTGCAGTATCATAATCTAACTGAAGAACGAATTAGAAAAAAACCCTCTTAACAAATACCCTACTGGAATTGTCTCATAATCTATTTGCATCAAAAATGCAGATAAATAATTATCCCGCTAGATTGGACTTATTCTCTTTTTGCACAAAAGAAAAACACAGAAAAACCATTTATTTCAAACGAGCATCCTGATGTCAGTTGTGTGGAACTCGGATTAACTCTACGAGTTTCAAACACCGGGATAGATTTAATTCTGATAAATTTCCTTTGCGTTTTGAATAAATGACGCGGAACACGGGAAAGAATTTGCATGTTCTGGTTGCAGCTTTGTCACAGAGTTGATCAACATGCTCGGGGATTTAACAAAGCCTCATCAACTGCCAAACGTAAATAGGAGCATAAAGAATGCTAGCATTAGTTTTTCGTAACTCGACATCGGAAGTACAGGGTGGGCCATAAGTTAGGTAGCTTTTTACAGAACATCAGTGGTGCTAGCGTAGCAGTGCTACTGACAATCCTGCATCCGAAAAAGGTACCTTACTTAAGGCTCTCCTTCTACACACAGCTCGCTTGTATGTTAGTTGTCCAAACATAGTGTAAAAAGTAGTTTAGCTATTTTTTTGCTAGAATTTCAAGTTTCGAATAAATAACTTATGATTCCTCTAACGAATTTCTTATACGAGTACGATTATGGTCAGAAATACGATTATGGTGAGAGTTGTGAGAGAGTAATTTCTAACAATTAATTTCTGAATGAAGCAATTTAAAATCAACTGCTCAAGCATTTAGCTCTTTTTGAAATGTAAAAAAATAGTTAATAACACATTTATAAGTGCTCGAGTTGTTTAAATTTATATCAAATTCCGAAGATTGCAACAACTATTTTGGTTGAACATGTACACCATTTTGTATAATCGTGTAGTTAAATAAAATTCGCATTCATTATGATCACATTACCTGACTTCAATATAGCATGGAAATTTGCACTCGTAACTAAATAGAAAATAATCCTGTAAATCAATTAAATCATTTCATGGGTCGCCCAAAGTCACATTCACCTTTATAAAGCACAATTTAATTATTTCTCACTGATTAAATTGTTCAGAGTGAATTAATTTCCAGACCCCAGGAAGGTCACGCAAGGATATCTGCTAGGGACTAATGCCATGACCATGTAAGGAGTCAAGCATTAAATCAACAGATCTGCTTCAGGAAAATTTTCCCTCCCGCTTGCAATATCTGAATAATTTTGCCAGTTTTGATTTACTTTTTCATCAAAGTTGTTCCTTTAGAGCAATCAAGGCGAATTTTAAATAAGATTTTTTATAAACGTGACGCTGTGTCGACTCCCTCCGCAACTTTGAATGCCGGTATGATTAAGAAAAAATATAAAGTATATTTCTGTTCTATTCGAAGCGATTACATGCTTGGCAATAAAACGTTGTTTGTAGTCTCTCGTATTTCCTGCAAATCACTGATATTTTTCTCTGGTGTACTCCGGGAAAGGAAGAAAGAATGCGACTTGATGCCAAAATAGTCTATATTTTATCCAAGCCAGCATTTGTGTGTACTTATATGCGGGCCGAAAGATAAACTTTCAAGCAACTACATTCATCTATTTGTCAGTTTGAAGACATAGTTCTGTATTATTATAGTTGTAGATGCTTAAATAATACTGAATCATTTGAGTCTTAAATCACATACCATTTGCAGTATTCAAACAGATTATGTATTAAACAGGTGCACAACCGCAGTTTTTCTTCAAATGTTCATGTAACGCTTCTTAGAGTAATTATCACGTTAAGTGCGATCGAAATGACCCACCGGGGGTCACTCAGGTTAGGTTTTCAAAGCTATGAATAAAACAATTCCTAACTCTAGTGTTAGTACAGTCTTCCATACTCAAGTGGTTAGGTTAGGCTTTGGAGATTTTTCTAGTACAGGAGTTGAATAACTCATGTCGCTCATGTCAAGCAAGGAATGTCCACGTAGCCTATGACTTAAATACGACATTATTTTATGTTTAGTTTCGTTAATAGTAAAAGTGTTGAAAACTTTGCGTTGCAGATCGTCCTAATAGTTTAGGTTTTATTAGTAACTACAGGAAATTATGCTAGAATTTCTCTAAGGACGCACCGCATCACCAACTTCGCTGTCAGTTCAAGAACACAGCTCACCACGCGCTCTAGTCGTGTCATGCTGACTACATGGGACATCCTGTATAGAAGTTTCTATGCTAATGCTGGTTTTATCGCTTTCATTTCCGTAGAATTTATCGGGCCGTGCGCTGGTTCCGGAACCGAGAGACACATTCTGTCCCCCCAAGCACCTGATTGTGGCATTGGCAGTCAACGACGTGCAGAGCCACAGTCTACTTGTGTCGTGGGAAGCCACCAATGAGACTGACGTCGAGGGATTCAAAGTAAGAACAAATTTTACTGTGAGGGAATTAGAGCAAGACGAGGGTGGTACGTGGAAGTAGTTGTGAGTGTAAAAGGGAAGTGTGGGACCAGTGGTGAAGGAAGGAAGGTGCGTAGTTGTGAAGTGTCATGTGGGAGCAATGGTGGGAGGAAGAGTGGTGAGAGGGAGAAGTTGCAAGTGATGGGTGTAATGTGGGAATAGTGGTAAAGCGAGGGTCCACGTGGGAGTAGCCGTAGGGTAAGGCCACCTGTGGGAGCAGGGGCGAGGGGAGGGTGGTACGTGGGAATGCTTGTAAGGGATGGGTGACATGTTGAAGTAGTGAGGAGAGGGTGAACTGGGGGAATTTACGGGAAGGGTACAGGATGTACAGATATTGCGATCAGAGGGTTAGAATATTGGTAAAATAATAACTATGCGTAGGAAAAGTAGTTAAAACACAGGATGTCACGAGTGGGCTCCGGTGGTAACAGTATAAAACAGTAGTCGAACTAGAATAATGGACGGTAATAATTGTGAACATAATAATGCTTAAGAATTCTTCAGAGATGAAATCAGGTAATGCAGACATGGATGTTCAAGCAGAGAAATCAGATGTGGGAAGGCAAGACCTTCAGAATTGGGAAAATGGGGAACATAAAGTAGCAATTAACACGTTTCCTGCGATTGCCTAGCCGGTGCAAATCTTTACTTTGTACACATAGTCCCTAGAAAGCTTTGAAAAAATTACAAAACCTAATCAGAGTGACCCACCGGTGGGTCACTTCGCAGGAAATGCGTTGAAGAAAGTAAGTGATTGTTAATAAGTTTTCCATGGAGGAGAAACATGTTTAAGGGAACTCGGCGAACTATGTTGGTGCCATGACGTGTGTATTAGTACAAGTAAAGTCTTTTACCATATCGATCTTGTTTTGTGTATTTGTGTGTATTTATAAGTAGCATTTGATGTTTTCACAAATATGTTTACTAGTATCTGCATGTAATTATAATGTGCCATGCATATAAACAACGCTTGACTAACATTTATGTTATGGTCTCCCAAGTAACACTAATCATGTCTTTCTGTTGCATTAAATTCTGTTACAGGCTTCTTTCTGTACCTCATTTGTCTGACGCGCCTTCATCTGAATGTCAACTTTTTGTCACCGTAAATCGCATTAAAATGTAATTCTACTTCATGAAATCTTCTAAATTAATCCTATATAAAGAAGCCTCACCCTCACACATGTTACAATTGATATGTTCTTTGTTTGTCTCCTAAGGGAATGTTGATTACGTTTTGTAATTCAGATATGCTTCTTCTAGTTGGAAACACTTGGTGCATTCCAGCTCCGAAGCTGGTCAGAAACAGCTGGTGCAGAGGGAAAAAAATAAGAATTCAACTCATACATTACATTTTCAACATTATACTGTAAAAAAATGTACGATAGTCAGAGATAAAATTTATTTCCTGAATATATCTGAAACGCCGATGCCGGAGTGTTTTCCCGACTGTGAATCTACTGGTTAAAATCAGACGAAGTAAAAATTAAATATCAAACTAGATTACAGAATTTTCGGACATCAAGGCTATTTTATTGTAATTTTGGCCATGCTGAATTTCAATGCCGTTCTAGTTAAAATACATTAGGTGAACGTTCACAAAACAGTGTTGTCGGAAAGTGTGCGGGAAGTACGAGTAATAAGTTATTGAGGCCTTGAAGAAGATGAATTAGACGGCTGCGTCGACGAAGGCGCAAAACCAGAGAGATGGTCCGTTTCAGTCTTGATAACAAAAACAGATCGATTCATCACCAGAGGAACTTTTCCCACAACTCTACCATTGCGATCGAAACTTCGGTTCAATGTGGCAGGTTCATTGCTAGTCTTTCACTGTCCAGGCCCTGCTTTTTTATGGGAAGTTTAGATGTTGAACTGCAGAACTTCACTTTTAACCTGTACTTTTACCGTTCGCTTGGAATCTTCTCTGTGATATTGGGAAATTGGTGATGGATGGCAATGAATATTTATTTTAGATTGCGTGAACTAAATGAGTGTTTGTATAATATATTAGCATACCGTTTTATTTTCCTATAGTAACGGGTAGACTCAAACTTCAACTTTACTCTTGCAATATATGGATTTCAGCCGCATTCGGAGAACATTGTATAACCGAGATAGCAGTAAAAAAATGTAAAGTTCACTTTGCTCTGTGCTTAAAATACCCCTTCGAGTAAAAAAATCCCATTCCTTTTGCGAAGGATCAATTATGATACGACACATGTACTTCAATGATGCAAATAAATCTGAAAATATTGACAACGTTTTTGCTACATTTCTACGCTAATTGAACATATGTATTAGAGATAAAATTCAGGACGCAAACCATCATTCAAATTTGTTGTGTAGGTACCATGCTTGAACTGATACCGAGACCACTTAATTTAGAATCGACTTTGACGAATCATTACTTAAACTTATATTGAGACTGTTTATTTAGAATCGACTTTCATGAGCCGTTAATGTACATTTTGCAGATAGCTTTTCAAGAGACTCGTCCAGACGGCCGTCTCTTAGGCCTGTTGCACACACACCAACTACCGCCAGACCCGCGAAGTATGGTGATAGAGGAGCTGTTGCCAGACACACGATACCTAGTGTGCGTCCAAGGCCTAACACCGCCTACCCACACAGAGGCGCGGTGGATGCCGCACACGCAGGAGGTTCCGCTCACTCTTTCTCAAGAAGTGAGTTTATAAAAAATTTCAAAATGCAACATAAGTGAATTTTTTTAAAAGGTGTTGATGGTGTCACCACCAGCTTGGTCGACTGATGAACGAACCCGCTTGCGATGCGGGAAGACTCGGGTTAGAGGCCCGCTGTCGCCGTGGTCGGTTTGTGTATGACCATCGGCGGCTAGGATTACGGGATGGGACTTGGGTACCGACCAAAGAATGGGCCAAAACAAACAAACAAACAATCTTTATTTCCAATCGAGTACACAGTACATAGACAGTAGTACATTGGTTTTTCAAATTCTTAAGGTAAACATAAAAACATTCTAAGAGTATGGGTGATGGTGAGCTCCATGCGACGATCCCGGGAGGTTGATAGGCGTCTTCCTGGGCGGGGAGTTGAGTGCTTAGCGGGTTGAGTGCACGGCGCGGCGTACGAGAAACAGCTCGTGTCCATGGCCGGGTTCGAACCCGCGGTCTTTCTACATGAAGCAGAGACCCGATACAGAACACGGGCCACAGACCACTCGACCACGGTGGCTGCAACCGGCTCGTTTCTATCGCCTCATTCTAATCTATTCTATTCTAGTAGGTCTTGCCTATTCAGAAATGTCTCTCTGACCATATTAAACTAATTTTTATTAAAATAGAATCTATTGAGTGAACGCAACTGTTTACAAATTAGTAGTTTAATATAGTCTCAAAGAAGATAAAAAGGTCTTCTTCATGATGTACGGAAGTTCATCTCTGACACCTCTCACCTTCTATGCCTCAAAGCTAAATGAATTAATTATACATATGAGCCCTTTTCCACGATCTACCTCCAACCAAATATATGATCTAAGTAGAACTCTTAAGTTTGACTCTGCTTGAAAATTTCTGTCAATTCAATTTGGAAGAAAAGGATCTTTAACATCCTGGGTACGAGGATATTCAGGTGTGTCAATTTGTCGGTACCAACTTCATTTAAACCCCTGTATCACTTGAAGCATAAATCAGAGCAGCTATTCAAATGGGGTAAATTAAAACATTGAAATTTCTTTCAGCAACCTCAAATTTTTCCCTCGTGCAATGCTACGAAACTAAGTACACTCGAAATCATTCATATAAAAATGAAAATGCTGCCTGTGTAACTCTGAAATTTTCTTTCACCCAACCAGAGCAACGACACGAAGTGCACTCGGGTCAGGACTCTTCAAGCACCGCCAGAAAGGACCCTGCTTAGCACGCGACTAGCAGTGCTAATAGGCAGTGTCTCGGCCATCGCCTTAGTGAGCCTGGTAGTGTTGGTGGCAGTGTGCTGCAGACTCTGTCAGAACAGAAGAGAGCCAAACAAACCAAGAGAACCTCCACCTCCTACTGACTTTTTGAGCAACTACAGACATCTGTCGATACCAAACAGCGATGTCACAACCACCAATAATACAAATAACATTAACAATGCCCCTACAGAAAATCACAATACTGCGTGTTGATCGTAGCACTTTGTAAACAGAAGGGCTTTTTTGCTATACAGTGAATTGACAAGATTACGTATTTTTATATTGCAAATTTGTTTCTTCGTGCACTTATCAACCCTTGTATAGGTTAAGGCAATTTTGAACTATGTCAAAGCAAGTTCTAGGGGAACTTGTCAGGGACTTGGTGCTTTTATTTGAGGAGCGCTTTATGTAAATAACTTATTGAAGCACATCTTGAATTGTTCATGTAAAATACCATATTCCCTAAATCATACGATGTTTCCTACCCGGAAGCTTCAACCAAAGATTTGTACGTATTGAATCATAAGGCATTCTGATGCGTTGCATCTGGATGATCGTTTGAAAGGAAAACGACGATAGGACGAGCTTGGTGAAAATGTTTCGCTTATCTTGACTCATTTTGCTAGTAGAATTTTTACTCTGGCCATTGTTGAATGCTGTATTTTCATGAATAAATAATTCATTTACCAGGCCAGTGATGTTCATTTAATGATATTGGCAACTCCGAACGTTATTCACATCTTCAGTTTTCGTTTGTAATTATCGTTTGCATTTATCGTCTTCAACTACTCTTTTCATCTACGGTCTTCATATATTGCTTTTATTTCGTCTCTCAGACGGCCTTATTGTTTTTACGTAGCAGCGCAATTCGAGCGAAATCTCCTCGCAAATATTGTCATGATTCAATGCCACGAGGCTTTTCATAAACCAAATTGTTACTTTACGCATTATTGGTTGCTCAATTCTGTTACATGACATGTAGTTATCAATGAATAAAGAAAAACTACCTAGTCATCAATGCTTTATATGGCATAACACATGTCATTATATTGTAAAATATCATAGATTAAGTGAGTTGTTAAATTGTAAAACTTAATTCATTCCATTTGTAATATTAGCAGGTATTTTGAATTAGTTCAGTTTTTCAAAATTGCTGATGTTTAAAAGAATATTTTCCTGTCATTTATCATTAAATAAATTCCTTTACTATTACACAAAATTGATGTACCACAAACTGTATGAATAATTTCAATTTTTCGAGAATAAATTTATTATTAATTTTCAAAACATATTGGAGTTCACTCTGAAATAAACTTTATTTACGTGTATTTTGTCAAATTCTTCTATAGATATTTCCATTAAAGTTGCTTCTTATCACTTGTAGATACAGTAACAAAGTTGTATGCGATTCTAACACTCTATACGTAACGTTGTTTGGTTTTGATAGTTAACATTTACCGTCGAGTTTCCTGTGTTCTGTAAATTTTTCGAGCGTACACCAATGTTTGTTTGTACATCACCTGCCCTCTATAACTACATTTACATAAATGTGCCGTAAATTATATACATATAAAATAAAATATCCCGTCTGTATTCACTTACTAATACCCAAACTCAAAAAGATTCACCACCAAAAACCATTACTTGTGCGAATGTAACTCAATGTTCAGCCTTAAAAGTATAACCTATGAAAATCCTGTGCTAGAATGTATACCTCATTACCAAGACCCGAAGTAACGTGTCACAAGTTATAATCTGTGTCACATATAGTAAAAAGTTAGAAATATCAATGCACGTTCAATTGACCAAACCCGCACTCAGTAATTCCCAAAAATATAGGAGTGCATAATTGTCGTCTATCACTCTTACATAATCAAACAGTGGTAGAAGTTGTGAGCAACTATTGCGTGTGTCACCATAATTGAGGCGCATTGTCTCACCTGAGGACCGTTGCTCAGATGTGTACAACTGGCCGTGTTTGTCAACTGTGACGCTTCTAGTGCACGTTGAGCCTTCCATGTTATGGATCGAAGTTTATTTTCTAATTCATGACAGTCCAAGGTTTTTTATGTGTGATTGACCAAAGGAGAAAAGGTTTTCGTTACTATTAGGCAGGAGAGCAAGGGGATTTTTGTTCAAAACTATTAAGAGTTTTTATTGAGATTATTTTAATTTTGACTGTATTATAAGTACTAAGATTCTGTATTCAGACAAAAATTGTAAAAAATTAGCAAGCTGAAACATAATTTTATAATGAGGTATATGATGAAATTTTTAATACAATTCGTTTTCGTTATTTGCAATACAAAAATGATATTTTGTGAAATATTTCGGAATATCCGGTTTGATCAAACATTCCTTTTTCTGCATAGAACTTAGAAAATCAACTTCTGCGTAATTTTTACCTCTATAAAGCAACAAATTAAAGTCTTTAGGTTACATAACTTCGAGTAAGACATCTCCCATTAAAGTGGACTTTGAAATTAAGGTGCAGTATCCCGCATAGATGTTACAGAACACTTACGCACTACCTCTACTGTATGATGTGAAGGTTTTAACTTGTAAAGAACTATCGGATGTATTATTGCTAGATCGAGAGATTGATGGTCGTCCAGCTCCTGACCTGTGAATGTATTTGTTGGAATGTGAATAAAACACTTATTGAGAACTCAATATTCATCAATTTCTTGCCCTTGATAGGCATAGGTCGAGAAAACGAGCCTCCTCAGCGTTCCAGTGCGTCAAAACGTCATCGTTAAAAACCTCATTTACGTGTAGTTTACGACGCCCAAGTCTCACAAAATTATGGGGTCGTAAAAATAATGAATTTCTTCCTCCTGTCCTAACTTTTACTGCAGACCCCTCCAAGAAAAACTTTGGAATGTGCTGTATAATGTAGCTGTGTCTGAACAGTGCATAATATAGCAGTAACTCAACAACGCATCATATAGCAGTATCTCAACGAGGCATAATATAGCAGTATCTCAACGATGCATAATATAGCAGTATCTCAACGATGCATTTATGGCCGTATCTTAACAACGCATAACATAGCAGTCTCTCAACGATGCATAACATGGCTGTATCTCAATGATGCATAATATAGCAGTATCTCAACGATACATAATATGGCTGTATCTCAGTGATGCATAATATAGCAGTATCTCAACGATGCATAACATGGCCGTATCTCAATGATGCATAATATAGCAGTATCTCAACGACGCATAACATGGCCGTATATCAATTATGCATAATATAGCAGTATCTCAACGACGCATAACATGGCCGTATCTCAATGATACATAATATAGCAGTATTTCAATGACCGCTCTCAGTCGTCAGAAATGGACTTCTGATGAGTGACGGAACGGCAGGGCTGTTCACGCGCACGGCAGAGCTGTTCACGCGCACGGCAGGGCTGTTCACGCGCACGGCAGGGCTGTTCACGCGCGTATGCATGCACCATCTCACTCACGACGTGCTCGACCACTTGTACTAACAATTCTGTGTACATTTTGCTAAACAGAAAAAAATAATGACTATACATATTACAGTACTATGCAGGTAATTCATATAAAAAAGATTTGACGTTGTGCGTAAGAAAAGTAGTGTGTCATTCATTTTTTAATGTTCGACCTGACACAAATTGGTCAGCACGAAACTCGGACGTGTGTGTCGGATGGTAGGTGTTAGAACAATTAAAACGTCAGTTGCAAAATAAGAAGAATAATATTACAGCAATATTTTGAATATATAAGGATGGAAAGAGAAAACAAGATGTTATCAACACGAGACGGTAGTAGAAATTGTCTCATAAGAAACAAACACTCTGTGCATTATCACCATCGCAAATAACCAACAGCAAAAATGAATATTGACAGTATGTGTTTCAGAAAATGACAGGTTAGGAGGCGAGTGAGGTTACTGAGAATGATGACCTCACTTGCAGCCCCAGAAGTAACTGATCATGTCAGCTAAGTTACAACAGGCGTATCTTATAACGCACAATGTTTAGTTTCAGGTAATCAGATTCCTGGTACAAATATATGTATACATTTACATATATTGAACATATCTACATACCGATCTACATATGTATGTACAGGGTGAGACATAATTCCTGCTATATGTTTTCAATCTATTTTAGTAATTATTATTTTGCAAATATTACCCAATGTATAATTTGCAATGTAATATTTTGCAAATATTACCCAATCAAATATATACCTAATTTTTTTCCAGAACAATTAGCCATTAACTATTGGCAATGTCTATAGAATTGATGAGAAAGTTCATTATAGAGAAGCACGAAAAGCGACCGAGTCCATCCGAAATATTCTATGATAACTAGGGAGAAACCTTAAAATTAACAGAATATTGATAAAAAGAACAATTGGCCTACTCTTTGCCAGAGTATCAAAGTTCTAAAGTAAAATTTAATAAATGCTCGGAGAAATTTTTTTTTAAAGTAGTTCGTGTGGCCATTAAAGACTTTCCTAAAATACTTTGCAAAGTAATGAAGGCAAAAGGAAAACATTTTGAATACATTTTTTGTAGTCGTAGACATTTGTCAAAGTCAGACCTTGAAATAAATGTCCTTCAAAAAAAAATATTTTTTGTTATGTAACAATATTTATGCTTCATCCTGTAAATAGAATCAAAGCTTTTCGTAGCATTAGGTTCCCGCGTTTTGACACGGGCAATTCTCAGGAATCTCTATAGTAAAGCTGGGAAAAAAATCAAGAATGGCAACTACTAATTACAGCAGTTTGCTAAATAATTCTTAATCATAGTCATGCACAGTACTATGAGACACGCCTCCCTGAACCACGTACTTTTTATTCGTGCGTAGCCAAATTTTGACTGAAAATGTACAGTGACAAGCGGCTCCATTACCAGTTCCTGCAATCTCCACCCCTACAAAGGCTTTTCGGTCAGCTACAACGTGGAAAGTGCGTGCGTGATGGTCACCACCTTCACAACTTGATGTTAAACAGAGCTGCTAGCTACAGGCGTCGCAGCTTTTTACGGTTGTTCGATATCCCCCACTATGGTGAGTTCCTGCTTGCTTCCGTTATTTTTGTGTGATCAGGGGGCCTCGGTTCCATGTCACAGTCCTCCTGTACGAATTTGCTGAATTGCTCAAAATTAATTTCAATTTTGAGGACCACTGTCACGTGCTGACAGGCTTCCTACATGAGTATTTGTTGGGCTGTTCCATATTCATTCAAATTTTCGTGACCTCCGCGTTTTATTAATTGCTCATATGTGAGATTACTTGTTGTACTGATTGCAATTAATTCTAAATTTTGTTTTTAAGCTCTCTTCTACTGTTGAAACGTTGTTTTCGCGACGAAAAACTTTGGCTTTTGAGTCTAGAAAAATGTATTGTTTTGCTTCTATTTTACAATCTACTGCACATTTTTGGGCTTACTGGCAAGTTCCATCATGACACAAAAAATTAGAAGCACTCAGACACAAAATTCATAAATAATTTGAATTGGATTTTGAGAACCTCATACGTTGCGAGCGAGAAGAGTTGGATTAATGTTATTGTAATTTTTGTTGATATTTAGGATGCATGGAAGTATGACTGAAGTCCACTGCCATTTTGTTCGAATACGTAGGCTAGTATAAATATTTGTCTTATATAAGTGCAGTTTTGAGTTAAACGTGTGTGACCCCACACACGCTAGTGAGAAACTTAAAGTTGCCCAGAAATGAACAAAACTATTTTATTTTTGGCCACTTTCAGGACGGTGTTATGACTGTCAGGAAGCTTGTTTGTTGCATTCAAAAGTAATTAAATCTGAAAAATTTTGTCCACGGAGTCATTTTTCGCAATTTTTAAGTTTGCACATCATTTTCATTACATATACATGGAGGAATTCAAAGTTTATGTGAAACTCAACCACCGTATGCGCACTACCCAGGTGCTAACCTCAGTCAACAAGTACCTTACTTGTTCAGGAAGCTTTCTATTGTATCGTGACACGGAAAACCTTCGTAAAAAATATGCAACAGACAGTGCGCAGGCGCACGGAAGCAAGTATTTATCTCTGGCGTGCGTTGTGGGATCGGAAGGAAGCTCTAGGGAGGCGTCTGATCCAAGGTTAACTTAATGGCCACAACTCTGTGCTGCAACTAAACACTGTGCTTCCA
>VCRD01002537.1:61164-73313 GCA_006783055.1 Trinorchestia longiramus | reverse complement strand
AGAAAATTGTCCAAGAAAATCGCAGAAAAACTCCCTGGGAAGCTGCATCGACGCGTCCTCTTCCACCACGACAATGCACCCGCGCACGGTGCTCGGCAGACCAGAGCTGTGCTACGCGAATTTCGATGGGAAATCATTCGACATCCACCTTATAGCCCCGACTTAGCCCCATCCGACTTCTTTTTATTTCCAAGCCTGAAAAAGTCATTGAAAGGTACCCAGTTTCCATCAGTTGAAGCAGTGAAAAGAGCTGCCATGACATGGTTCAAATCGCATGACTCTAAGTTTTACACAGATGGACTTACAGGCTGGTATCAGAGTTTGCAGAAATGTATTGACCTAGATGGAGCATATGTTGAAAAATAAACATTATGACTTTGACCGTTCTTTCAAACTGTCATTTTTCCACGAACTTTTTGAAGCCCCCTCGTACATATTACACATCGCCCCGATATATGGAACCTATGCATATATCATAAATCTCATGACACAATAATATACAGTTTGTTGCTTGCTAGCTTGATTGCTTGGTCCGTCTCAATATCACGTTCTTAAGGATTTAGATAAGAGAAAATCTGGTAGGGTATAAATGTGTTGTAGGTATTGTATTGTGGATACCAAAGGCACATCCTTCTATGTAGACATTCCTTCTCAAAGCCTACGTCAACTGGCAAATCAAACGATAAATTTAGTGAAAAAACACGTGAATTTTCACGTGTGGGTCTACAAGTAAACAATAATACAAGGAATGCAGCCTTTTTGTAGACGACTGACTTTATTTTGAAATTTTGCGCGAAAAATAAATTATATCGATATCATGATACAAGACAGTTACCGTGGAAATTCCACGATTTAAATTTAAACGAGCAGAAACCCGTGTAGATTACACGATTTCAATAATTAACTCACTTCCAAGCATATAAGGTTAGGTATGAAGAAAATGTATTTTTTAGGCATTCTTTCATATGGAAAGGTTCCTGAAATAATTACTGTAATTTGAAATACAATTTTTATGCAATACAAAGTTTTCATATAATTCAGTTTAAATTAGGGGCATTCTTGTAAAGAGGGCAAGCGAACTTTTCCATTGTGACAGCAATTTAGTAGCTCTCCTTCGAATCTAAAAACAAAACAGAAGTGACATATGACATTCATGAGACCTATATTAAATTGTTCGTTATTTATTTGAATTGTGTTCAGCCTTCGTTCTTGGTTTCATGCTCTTATATTTGAATTATGCTCAATTATCTCTTCTTGGCTCATATTCGTTCATCTTTCCTGGTAACGATTTCTTAAATCATTCAAGTAAACATCTCTTTCCTGTTGAGTCATGCGAGCTCTTCTTTCAGCTGCTCTATTCCTAGCTTCCACCAATTCATGCTCTCTATCCGTGGCATTCATATTTTGTCTTCTTCGTACCATAAAGTTCCTGTTCATATCTTGAATAGATTCCCTTTCTTCCGTTCTTAGTCTATCTCGAAATCTTCTCTGTCTCTCTCTGGCTAATTCTCTCCTCCGCTCCATTGTGAAGGACGAACGCAGAGTGAGTAGCTTAATAAATAATAGGATGATAATATTTATTGGACCTTTCAACAATCTCGTTTACTGATTAGTTACTAATTATTCTTCTTGATCTCAATCCACAAGGGCAAATACGACCCCTTATATATAGTATCTTCGTAGACACGATACTGTCAGTCACTGCGCCTTCATAATAATGAGGAGCGTTACACGCGCACATAGTTTTAAGCGTATTAATATATAGATACTTTGTAAGTATTTTAAAGACAAATGTATTAAAGATTTACGGCGAATTATTGAGTTTTGAATGAATACTTTTCATAAATATATATATATATATATATATATATATATATATATATATATATATATATATATATATATACATATATATATAGATAGAACTTTCATTCTGTATCTTACCTACCGAGAACATTGCCCAGATAGTACCTGTTGAAATTCTTTGTTTAAAAGTAACAAAATTAAGGACCTATGAAATAAATACATTTTTCAGTTTTACCCGTGGTACTATTAGAATATAAATATCTATATATTAATACGCTTAGGACTATCGTACCTGTGCGTCACACCCTTCATTGCAGTATCTACTATACGGTTGGGGTCGGGTCACGTAACATTACGTTACTTTGGGCTTGGAATTTTATGAATGTTATTGTTTTAGATTTTTTCCATTTTTTAATTTTTTAAATGGTTTAAATTTTTACATTTTTTAAATTAATTTTTAATGTTTTTAAGTTTGTAAATTTTCAAATGGTTTAATTTTTTGAATTTTTCGAAGTTTTTGAGTTTTTTGAATATGTTAGTTGTTTTTATTTTTTGATTTTATTTTAATTTTTTAAATTGCTTAAAATTTTTCCTTTTTTTAGTTTTTAAAAATTTTGAATTTTTTAAATTTTTTTGTTGTTGAAATTTTTGAATTTTTTTAAATTTTAAAAAGTGCTGCTAGCGTATCAGTGATACCGACCATACCTTACTTATGTGCGAACCTGTACTATGCAGCCCCATGAAATTGCGAATTTTTGAACGTGGCTCTTGCACTGAAAAGTTTGCCCACCCTTGATCTAAAACAATGGAGCAGAAAATAAGAAAACAAAGAAAAGCAGCAAGAGAGCGACAGAGAAGGAGGCGACAGCGCTTGTGAGAAGACGAAAGGCAAGCAACTCGTGATAGAAGCAGACTACGAATGCAACAGCGAAGGATGAATATGAGTCAGGGGGAGCGAGAATTGCATCTTCAAATCATGAGAAAGTTGTTGAAACATATAATCAATGATTGTTAATTTATACACTACCTGTAAAATCATGTTACTGAACTAACCGCGAATTATTCGCGAGTCCTGCTAGTTTTTCATGAATATATGGAGAACTTCCATTCTCTATCTTATCTACCGATAACATGGTTGTTTAAGAGAAAATAGCTAACAACGAAAAATTTGAGTATTTGATAGTGATCCAGCGCCTTTGGTATCCACAATACAATGTTTGTAATACATGCATACCCGTTCTGATTTCAGTTCAATAATTTTTCTTCAGTAATAGATAGGAAGTAATGGGACGGACCCACACAGGTGGAGAGAGAGAGATGGAGATACATTGTCTACTATATATGTAGATAATTTTGTCGACTTGTAGACTCTTTAATCGGGCTAAAATATTTGTACCGAAAAGAAAAGAAGTCACAGCCTGAAAAAAAAACTCCTTCTTTCGGCGTTACAGCAAATGCCACTTTACACAAAGCATGACTCAAAACTTCACATTCAATTTTAGAATGCAGGCAACAGAATGCACGAATTTTTGTTCATCAACAAGTGAAAAATATGCTAGCATAAAGTTAAATGGATTTATCCAGGTGGGCAATGTATTCTATTTGTTACTTTAGAAATGACCTCACGTGTGCAACTGGCAGCAGTAAATTGTTCTCCGAATTTTAAAAATTCTTTTGTTGATAAATTATCTTATGATTGATTAGCTCGATGGTAAATGATTTTAATAGTAGATTAGTTAGGTGTTCAATTAGCTTGGTTCAGAATGTACCGTTAAAATGATGTTCATGTCATTTTGATGGCTTACATAAATTGATTCAACTGACTGGCGAGAAGTTAGTTACGGCGCCTGATTGATATATACAACTTCATCGGTAAAATAGTGGCCTAGCATTCTTAATGCTCCATACAAATGATGGATTGGAAATTCTCTCACGTTCTAGAACAGGGGTTCTCGACCTTTTTTTCACCCGTACCCCTAAAACAATTTCATTCGAACATCGCACACTCTAAAATTTATATTTTCCTGAAGGATAAATTATGCAAATTCCGAATAACATATTAGCAAACAAAAAAGATTGTTACTTTATTCTTTCATATAATTTGTAAAGAGAATTACAAATGTAGCCCTGAAACATACTATAAATTAACATTGGAATAAATCTCAGAAAATTAATCTCTTTCTTGAAATAGAAGAAATAACTAAGTAGTAAAAAATAGACCTAAATACTACAAGAATTAGTTCTCAAGTGCTCTAAAAATTCCTCTTTTTTCAAATACAACTAGAAAATTGCTGAGCAGTGAGGAACAGCTGACGCCTGAACTTGTTTCATCCCGGTAACAAACATGTTCAGTTTAGGTCCTAAACTTTAAGAACTACTGAACGCGTTAAATGTATGTTAGGATTGAATCTTTTCAGCTATGTATGTGACGGTCACTTGATAACAATACTTGACTCTAAAATGAAAGCAATGTTAGTCCATTGCATAAGAAAATAAAAATACAAACATATAGCCAATATCCAATTATTTACCCGGTATTTTCTCGCACCCTCTGAAATATCGTCTCGCACCCCCAGGTGGTGCAAGCACCCCAGGTTGAGAACCCCTATTCTAGAAGGACGACTATTTCGTTCATACTTCCATCACAATTGGCAGGATGGCAGAAGTACGGACACTGTGGCGTGGGTGTGAGTCCCGCTCAGTCAGACACTGTTTTTTGCTGACATCGCACTACTTTTTTTCCATTCATTGAGGCGTATATGTAAAGGAGAGTGTGCAGAGGATTGACAACTTTTCGGATCTAAACGCATTTTTCTTAATAAGCTACACTCGTGGTTTTCTTAGACCATGGAGAAACCTGCTCCGTTCTTCTCCCTAGTTTCTTTCTTTGATCACTGTTTGTTTTCCGTTTTGTATTGTGGAGTGAAAAGCATCGATGCAATGCATGCAGTGAGCTAAAAAAACTTTAGAGGATTGCCTGTGCTAAACTTATACAGTTTTTCGACGAGATGAAACATTTCTAGCGCCTGATAGATGGAGTGACAACGGCTTACAATGTCCATGACTGGCGCACCGTGAAGCTTAGGCAGATTGAGTTGTGGCGTGAATCGTACTTAATCAATAAAAACAAGCGCAAGCCAAGTCCTATTTCTTTAGGAAAAAGATGTGAAAGTGAGCAAAAGCAAACAGAATTGAGAAAACACTTATCTTTAAGATGAAAAAAATTTTCTAAATTTATATCATCAGTTCTAGAATAACTAGAAAACATTACTATAAATCAAAGATGTTTGCAAAAAGCGAGAGCGAACTAAACAGGACTACGCAGTTTCAATATGCTATCAGCATCGAGCGATAAATGCCAGAAGTACCGATGGCACACGACCTACACACAATTTTTTGCATTGAAGATATGTGTGTCTCCAAATCTCAATTAAATGATATAAGTGTTCAATAAAAGTTAAATTATTCAGTAAAGAAAGCAGAAACTAGTTTTAGTTTCGACTTGAAACTAAAAACAAACTATGTACAGTGCGACCCAACCTATAAGCCCAATAAAACATTGCTTAAAATATTACACAAGTATACCTGTGGTATATTAGATAGCAATTTCTAAGTGTATAATTATATTTTAACGATTTAAAATGCATATTTTCATTGCTAACAATGTACGAGTATATATTAGCTTGGCAGCTATGTTCCCGCCGTTTTTTTTAATATCAGAATTTGCTGTGTTTTAAATTTTGAAATCGATTTTTTCCGAGAATTCTATTTTTGAATCATTTTAGAATCTATTTTGTTTTTATTTCGAGTTAATTCTATTTTATTTTTGTATATTTTCAGATCATTAAAATGAATGGCCAGGCCAAGAAAAATGAGCATTTTCGACACCCCTTTCTTTTTACTTTTATTCAAATGTCTTGAGTAGCAAAATCTGCTTGCGACACATGTGCTGCGTATGGGAAGGGTGCCCTAGCTGAAAGAACCGCTCGTGATTGGTAAGCAAAGTTCAAAACTGGAAATTTTGACCTCAAAGACAGGCCTCGTTCTGGTCGTCCAGTTGTTCGATGCAGAACGATCAAACCAACTTTTGCACGAAAATTCTCGTAAAATGACATGGGAACTGGCAGAAAAAATGGAATGCGCCCATACTGCCACAGAGAAGCATCTTCACTCGACAGAAAGGCTCAGAAGTATGGAGCATGGGTTCCGCATGCTTCAAGTGACAACGATAAAAATCAACGAGCCACAATCTCCACTGGCTTGCTTTCTCGTCACTGCTCAACTCATGAACACCAGCAACGATTTATTTACCGAATCCTTACTGTCGAGTAAAAATGGTACCTGTACGTCAATAAGAAGCACTGGTAAACAAGCGACACCGCGAGTGAAACAAGATCTTCAGTTACTCAAAACGATGTTGTGGGTATGGTGAGACTGGGAAGGGATTATCCATTGCGAATTGCTTGAACGGAACCAAATGGTCAACGCAGACATTTGTGTTCAACAGATGGCTTGACTCAACACGGCTATTCAAGAGAAATGACCTAATCGGCAACATGGAGTTCTGTTTCACGACAACACCCGCTCTCATATCGCCAATATGACTAAGTAAGCCATTCATAAGCATGGCTGGGAAGTGCTGTCACACCTGCTGTACTCTCCCAATTTGACATCAACGAATTTCCACCTCTTCCGATCGTTTTCAAATGCCATGAGCGGAATTTCATTCAATACTGATGTAGAATTGAGAACTTGGTTGGATGATTTTTCTAGTCAAAATCAGGTGATTTTTACTAACGAGGTATTGAAAATCTTGTTGAATATTGGGGAGAAATTGTAAGCAACAAGGGCGAATACAGTATTGATTAATTAGTTGTTATTTTTTATTAAACCTTTTAAAACAATTTGAACTAAAAAAGTGACGGGAACTTAGTTGCCAACCCAGTATATTGAAAGACACAACACTTTTTCAAACAAATTGGCGTTTGTATCTACTTGTGATATTAGCCCAACATGATTTAAAGAGGACATTCACTATGAAAAAGGATTAACAGAACTCATACTAACTCCAACATTGTATCACATGTAAATCTAAAACATTTGGAATGAACAGTGAACAGATTTAACAAAATATAAAGTTTTTTATTAATATGACGCTCCCCACACTTTATGATATCATAAACAAGATCATTTGTCGGTGACGTCAATTTCTTAGTTGAAGCAGATGACACCAATCTCGATGCGACTAATATGGCATTCCATAAGTCTTGTTTCGAACTAAATTGCCGACATGAGCATAAATTTCTCTCCCATGGATGAAACAGAAATTTTTCATTGAGTTCAAATGTGCAAACTTGAAGGCCATACCATCAAATTATCGTCTTTGGAACGAAGCTTAGTTGTTTTGGTTGAATGCAAAGATGCATTGTCTTGCATGAACACAGTTATTTTCCGGCTGGTCTTCAAGCCAAGGTAAAGGTTTTTGATTCAAAAATTCCCAATATGAAGCTGATGTAATTTTAACCTGTTAAGCGTTATTTAGATCATATGATGTTTGTACGAGTTGCATTCTACCGGCAACTTACACCACATGATGTAGATGCGCGACGGTACGAAAGCGGCGTTAACATCATATGATGTTATAATGTTTATTAGTTCAATTAGTGTTGTTATTACTGTCATATAACAATTATAATATGACAAAAGAATTATTATTGTCTAGTGAGCGGTGACCGTTAACAATTTAATACTACATGGAATCATTATACGTCATATTAATTCGACTGATAAGACCTGTAATGATTCCCTGTTGTGTTGAAATTACATCAGCTTCATACTGGGAATTTTTGAATCAAGCACTTTTACCCTGACTTGAAGACCAGCCTTTGTCACTCCGTAAAAAGATCGTGTTCATGCGAGACAATGCACCTTCGCATTCAGCCCAAGTAACTAAGCAGTATCTGGCTTCGTTGCGATTCAAAAGCGACTATTTGATGGTGTGGACTCTATGTTCTCCAGATTTGAACCAAATTGAAATTTTTCTGGCCCATCACTAAGAATAAATTTATGCTGATAGTTGGCAATTTATTTCGAAACAAGACTTATGGAATAATATAAGAGTAGTTGTGATATCGAGATCGGTGTCATCTCTCACAACAAAGAAATTGACTGAATTAACAAATGATCGTCTTTATGAATTCTCAAAGTGTAAAGAACGTTACAATAATAATAAGTAGTTCTTGTGTTTTGGTTAATCTGTGTTCTGTAAATTTTAAATGTTATAGATTTACATGCATTACGATGTTGAAGTTAGTATCAGTTGTTTTAGTCCCGTTTAATAATAAATTACCTCTTCAAATCATATTGGACTAACATCGGCGGTCAATACAAACACTCATTTTCAGGAAAAAACGTTGTGCCTTTCAATATTTATTTTAAGCTCAAGGCAGTTCTCGTGAAATTCCAAAATTTAAATTTGGCTAATATGAAACTACTAGTGTACCCAGCCGTCAAAAATAACGGCAGAGATTTTGTGATAATACCCGTGCCATCAAAAATGATGGCAAATACTGTTGGAAAGATATTAAATGAAATTGCATATAAGAACGCAGTGCAATGTATTTAGTTTTATATATATTTACAAAGGACAAATGTTTTAATTGAGTATTTATTTAATGACAACATTCGTAGTGAAAACTAAGACACTTAGTTTTCTACTGATGCAATTGACTCCGCAATTCGTGTCATATTCGAGTACAATGTACCCGAATCATAGGGCAATACGCCGCCGAACTCGGTATCCACGAAACGGACCCGAGTTTATAAGGCTCTGGGTCTCTATATTTTTTTAAAGTGACACGAAAGATGTAAATAAATAAATAAATAAATAAATATCTATATAAATAAATCTATACTATAATAAGAGACGCGTCCGTCCGTCTGTCCGTGTATCATACCCTTCTAATCGATAGCTTTGATAGCAACAAGGATAAAGCTAAAGAAATACAAGAAATCATTCTATTGCATTAGTTTTCTCTGGCAATCCAATTCCCTTTCACTTGCATTATGGTATTCAGAATACACAATCAGTTTATTTTTACAATTAGAAATTTTCTTCGGACCTTTTCTGTTGAAGTTCATCATGATGCTTTGATATTTTTAATTGATAATGCGAAAAGAAATGTTTTAAATCAGTTTGACAAGTAACCTGGCTACCACTTAGTATAAGGCCAAAGATTTTGGAAATTGAGTTATAGTTTTCGGAATTGTGATTTTCTTGAAAATAGTTTGAAAAATTACCTCACTTATGGGCCACCCTGTATAATAGACGTTTTTACGGATTTAGATAAGAGGAAATTTCGTAGGGTATACATGTATTGTAAGCATCGTATTGTGGATACCAAAGGCACATCCATCAATGGGGAAACTCTTTCGCAAAGCCTGCGTCCACAGGCAAATTACAATGAAAAATTTAGTAAAAACCGTGATTTTTCACGTGTGGATCTAGTAAATATATAAACACACGACGGTCATTCTTAGTATTAGATATATTTATTTGTTTCGTGTCACGCTCTTAAGAATAGATAGGAAGACATTAGCACAGGCGATCTTGGTTTCAATTCACTGGTAAATGAATACACTCATTTTCGCTGTACACGTGCACCATAATAAGTCACTTTCAAAGAAATCAAAGAGATCCAGAGCCTTATATACTCGAGTCCGTATCGTGGATACCGAGTTCGGCGGGGTATTTAATATCTTTCCAACAGTATTTGCCATCATTTTTGATGGCACGAGTACACTAGTGTATACAGAACTTCCATTCTGTATCTTATCTACCGATAACATGGCCGTGTAAGAGAAGAAAACCATTAACGAAAAAATTAAGTATTTTATAGTGATCGGGTGCCTTTGGTATCCACAATACAATCCTTATGCTACATGCATACCCCTTCTGATTCCAGTTCAATAATTTTTCTTCAGTAATAGATAGGAGGTAATGGGACGGACACACACGAATACAGAGAGAGAAAGATAAAGATGTAGATCCATTGTTTATTGTATAAGTCGATTGCAAGTTGCCGTCTTAAATCCTTGAAAAACATGCACTTCATCATTTTTAACATTTATTACACGACAACTAATAAAGCTATAAAAATACATTACATTTTAAATGAAAGAAAAAATCTTGAAGTTTCATCCAGGATCATTGATACAGATTTGAAGCACATTTTACAATCAAAATTTACACAATTAATGTGCCCCAAAAATGCCGAAATACAGCAAGAACCAAGGAGCAACGCCAGTAGAAAGTTATTTCTCTCGCTATGGATCGTTAGTTGCAGTACAGAAGGACTTCTTAAGAATATTTAATCAGCAAAGGCCTTCCTAATATTACATTATTGCAGTGATTTCAACATTCAGAGATTTCAGCTCAACAGCAGACAAAGAATGCTCTGGCAGACTGAGATCGATACGAAATGCATGTGTAATTCAGCGTGTTTCATTGAGTATTGCAGCAGATTTAAAAACATCGACTAGACAAAGTTCCAGTTAACTAGGAATTTCACGATCATTGCAACTCACCCTAAAAAAATATTTAAAACTGTTTCCACATAAAATTCAAGTAACACAATTGTTAAAGTTTACAGACTATCTACATATATAATCGACTATGTCTGTCCATCTCTCTCTGTCTATAGTGTGTGTCCGTCCCATTACTTCCAATCTATTACTGAAGAAAAATTATTGAACTGAAATCAGAACGGGTATGTATGTATTATAAGCATTGTATTTTGGATACCAAAGGCGATGGATCACTGTAAAATACTCAATTTTTCCGTTATTAGTTTTCTTCTCTTACACGGCCATGTTATCATGAGATAAAATAGAAAATGCAAGTTTTGTATTCATTCATGAAAAATATTCAGATTCCGATAATACAATGGGTAAAACTGAAAAATGTGTTCTATTTTATTGATCCTGAATTTTATCACTTTTAAATGAAGGAATTTCAACGGGTACTATCTGGGTTATGTTATCGGTAGATAAAATACACAATGGAAGTTCTGTATATATTAATGAAAAATTTTCATTTAAACCACAATATTTCGTCGCAAATCTTTAATGCATTGATCTTTATTATAATTTCAAATCAGTGAAATCTAAACCGTGGAGCTTCCGCAGGGCCCGTCTACATAGTTCTCAAAGAAAGGACTTCGCACGTGCATCTCTATGCATTATGAATAATGAGACTTTTACCTCACACCTTATCATGGCTGATGAGGCTCATTTCTATATGAGTGGGCCTGTTAATAAACAAAACTGCCGATTCTGGTGCGGTGAAAATGCTAGGATAATGTAAGAGCAACCACTTCATGTACAGAAGGCTACCGTTTGCTGTAGCATAACGAGTGCAAAAATCACTGGTCGAGGATGTTGATGATGCAACCGTGACAGTAAAAAGAAACTACAGACAAATGATACAGAAATATTTATTGCCACAACTGGAAGATTTGGACATGCAGAGTCTGTGATTCCTACAAGATGGGGCGACACCACATACAGCAGAGAAACCATGACAATACTAAGACCTGCCTTTCCTGGTCGTTTAATTTCATGTTTTGGTGACGTTCCATGGCCACCACGGTCTCCTGATTCAGCCCCTCCAGATATCGTCCTATGGGGACCCATTAAATAAGAATTTACTTCAATATGCTTAATACTTTCCATGAGTAAAAAATAACATAAAAAATCAACAGAATAGCTTCAGATATTTTGGAAAAACTTATAGAAATTACTGTATATAGAATACGCTTTTGTTTTAATAATGGTGGGGCAAATTTAAAGGGTATCATGTTTGACTAATAAAATTTTAAGATTTTCTCCTTCATTTCACATGTAACCAATTTGTATAGCTTTATTAGTTGTCGTTGAATAAATGTTTAAATTGGTGAAGTGACTTTTGCATCACCCTGTACATTTAAAAATAGCTATCTAATGCATCCAAAAATATTTTTATGTATTATTTTAGTCAATATAATATTAGACTAATAGTGTGAGTCACACTGTACGTTAGAAGTATTGTAAAACAATTTATCCAATTGGTCATTGTTTTAATATTTCAATAGAAACTCACTGATGCATTGCCTTTTTTCGTACATGAAATTACCCAGCAATGATCCGCTCGCTCAGAGGACATCTGAGAGACGAGGTCCAGCAAAAACTTGTACTTCAAACACGCATTCTGAATTAGCGCAGCACATGCTCATGTGCACTGCAGGCATTCTAATTACATAAACGTGTCCACACACACATACACACACACACACACACACACACAC